>JAYKKM010000344.1:1600000-1863662 GCA_035772405.1 Chrysogorgia sp. JL179-B06
CGATCAAATTTTTAAAAGATATTCCTGTTACCAAAGTCTCTGCGGATGTATCAGTAAAATATGAAGTTCAAGGAGGTACAAATGTAAGCACTAAAGTTGAATGGGGAGATAATTTAACAACCGTTATGTACACTAAAACATCGTCATGCACTTTTGAGGAATCTAATACAACGTACACCTGTGATACTAATCATGCGTTCGCTCAAGCAGGTTCCTATCATATTAATCTCACAGCGTATAACCTGCTGAGTACCAAAGTAAATGTTTCCCGAACAGTAACTATCCAGGAACCTATAGAAGGTCTTACAATCTCAGCAGATGTTTATCAACCTTTCGTATATACTGATTCAATTTTGATCACCGTCGCTATCGAGAAGGGCTCATCAGTGTGGTATACAATTAATACTGGTGAAGAAATAGTGAACACAACCGAAAACACAATAAGTATAAAATATAAGGAAGCAGAAAAATACTTTCTAATGGTTAATGCTACAAACAAATTAGGCACTGTAAGTACCACTGGAACGAGATATATCGAAGTAAAATATCCCCCTAAACCTGTGAAGATTACAGGTTTGACATTAAAAGCTGAGCCCACGGTCATTGGCAGTGAGACACAATTACTGGTCAGTTACACAACAGGTGCTAGGTTTGAGTGCATTATTGATTATGGAGACGACTCTGACAATTTCAAAGATATTAATGAAACGGTGATTAATCGACCTATCGGTCATAACTACCTTAACGTTGGGGATTATGTGGCTGAGATATCGTGTTGGAATAACATCGGTATAGAAAAAAAGGAGATCACGGTCTATGTACACGAGATAATACAGCAATTTCGTTCTTTAAACGGTTCGAATATCATGAAGCGCTTTCCTTCGGAATTCAGCATTTATTTTTCTTGGGCAAATGGTTCCCATGTGAAAATTGTTGCGTACACAAAGAGCAACAAAGGTACGGTCGAAGGAAGAAATCAGAAGCCTCTCCGTAAATCAGGTTCTATATCTTTCCAAAGTGATTACTTTGCATCTCCTGGTTACCATACCATACATATAAATGCTTCAAATGAGGTTTCGTTCGAACAAACAACCATCACCTTACATTTAATCGAAGGAATTATCGGCTTGCAAACTTCTTGTAAATCCATTCGTACCAGCAAACTATACGCTCGTAGCGTACTTGCTATTCGACAAAGGAAGTGAATTAACAATACAGTGGAACTTTGGAGATGGACGTGGCGTTCAAACTTCAAACTGTACTTGGCGTAAAACGTGCTCACAGGAATACAGTTACAACAAAGTCGATATATATACGATAACAGTTAAAGCCTGGAATCGTGTTTCTCAAGATACTTCCGATACCTCAGTTGTCATCCAGTCTCCCATCTTTAATTGGACATTTTCTGCTATGAATATCAGTGACTACAAGTCTCCCAGCTTCGTGCAATTAATATATGATCCGAAATTTCCGTTCCCAACCAATGCTACTTATCAGATTGAATTTGAAAATGGAAATCTCTCAGATACTACAAAAATGTTTGGACCCAAAAATGTTTTCATTGCGAAACACAAATATAAGAAACCTGGGTGCTATAAAGCCAAGGTCACAATGGAAAACCATGTCAGCTATGTTGTGATAACAACTGAAATAGAAGTTCGAGGGAATATACAGATTCCTACGTTATTCTCAAAAAGCGTCCGTGGAGGCAATATATCTGGTCGTATATTACCTATTGAATATCCAGTAAATTTTTCCTCGGATATTGCAAATGATTGCCTTAAATACAACTGGACGATTGTTGGTGGAGGTCAAATACTCCAAGTCGATCATTCCACCAAATTCATTTATAGTTTTAAAACTGTCGGTACTTACAACATATCTCTTACGGCGTACGATGACAAAACAGCAATATTTGTTACGAAATTTGTTCATCTTGACACTTCAGTAACTGGATTATTCTTTTCAAGTAATGGAATTGCCAAAGTAAACGACACTATTAACTTTGTTCTTCTCTGCGCTACCTTGGGAAATTTTACTTACTTTGAAGTCAATTTTGGACAGACAAAAACCCAACTAGAACGATTGCGACCAGTAGAGAATATCACTGAAGATTTCAGAAAAACTTATAAGCAGTTGAACGTTCCTTTTAATCCGATAGGATTTTATGGCGTGATCTTTAATCATACGTACACGAGCAATAATACGTACGTTGTTACGTTGTATACACGGAATTCATCGAATAATGACAATCTAATTAACAAAGTAGTTGTCGATAAAGCACAATGTCCTTTACCAGACATTAAAATCGTTGGTGGAAGTCCGGACTTTAAGAGTGCACCAAATATACCGTATGAAGTTCAATACACATTCTTTTCAGATGTCAATGCTAATGCTAATTGCAAAGGGGAAATTAAAATAGACTTTAGTTGGAGCGTTTTTAAAGCCGACACGTATTTGTTGGAAAGAATTGGTACCTCTCTTCCCCCAGAAGAGTATATGAGATATCCGTAAGTATATAGAGGTAGTCTATAGTATAAGAATATAGAGTATATCTATAGTTATAGTATAAGTATTTGGTAGAAATTGACAGGTGACTAGATATAGAGTTTCTCGTGCCGTGATTGGTCGAGATGGACGGCCTATTTTGTTATAGTCACCTCGCGCGAGGTGACTATAACATTTTCAGCTATTTAAAAATGGCGGCTTCTCGATTTATCGATATTACGTACGAAAAAGTTAATAAAATTAAAAAAATGCTATTCAACAACAAACTAAAGAAGCAACTAAATATAGAGTTAAACGATTTCGAGGTAAGACATAAGAATTTCCCTAATTTCATAGCTAAACGGCAGTTCACTTCACGGCAGTCGGCGACACAATAAAAACAGCACAGTAATTTTGTGAAAAATATCTTTATTTAACAGAATAGTTTGAACAACAAACATTTCAGACAACATTTGAAAGCTTATTAGCATGATTGTTGAAGAGATGAAAAAATGATTTTCGATATTTTACGACTCTGCCCGAAAAAAGACGGCAGTTTTTATAAAAAACAAGTTTGTTGTCAATCCGAGCTGCAGTCTTGACCGTCATCCTCGGCTCCGTACAACGAACAATGTCAATCTGTGACAGTATTACTTATTCAGTGAGGCTAATAAAATACTATATAAGTTCCTACCTCGAGCTGCTCGTCAGTGAAGGAAAAATAGCGGTGAAACGGTTCAGAAAAAAACATTGACAGCCGTGAAACAATCCAAAAATTGTACGAGACAGAATGCTGATACACAGAATTATCCCTGATGTTTACTCGAAACAGCATGGTTCTGTATCTACTGTATCTCCATATCTACTTTGGAAATCGAGGAGGAGAATCAAACTAAAGTCTTCTGAAGAAGTCATTGCTTCACCTGGTGAAAACTGCAGATTGACAAGGGTACTTTGAGCTGGACAAAAGTGAAGCCGGCTTTGTACTATTAAAACATTAACAAACAAAAAATTCTGTCTGGATCTTTCAACAGTTGCTTTTTATGTTAAAGTGTCACTAAGACGAAAAAATCGTCTACCAATTTTGATCTTAGTTTATCATAATTACGAAATGAGGAAGAAAGGCGTTCTCGGTTTCTCAATATCTTATCCCGTTCTCGAGATATTTAGGTTTTTGACATATGCAAATTAGACAGTGTATGACGTCATTTTCTCAAATAGACGTAAATAAAATACACAAAATGAGGATTATCTCTGCAAATAATAGGTAGAAAGTTTTCAAACTTTGGACATTTATGGTAAGGTGGAATGTACACTCTACCGTACTATATAATATGTATGCCATGGAGATCGTTTGAAAATAAGCGTCTTTCGCATAATAAAATTAAATCGTAATTTTTGTCACTTTTTAAAAAGAATAAAGTGATTTAAACCTCCGAAGTACAATATTTACGTGTCTACAAATATTGGTGTGTATGCATTACAATAAATGTTGTTTGATAAAGAAGAAATAAACACTTTTTGTCTTATAAATGACAGGTGCCTATTTCCAAACGATCTTCGTGGCAACAATATAATTTGTGCAGTACGGTGCACATTTCACCTTATCACAGATGTGTAAAGTTTGAAAACTTTCTACCTATTATTTGCTGAGATATTCCTCATTTTGTGAATTTTATTTTAGTCTATGTGAGAAAATGACGTCATACACTATCTAATTTGCATATGTCAAAACCTAAATATCTCGAGAACGGGATAAGATATTGAGGAACCTATAACGCCTTTCTTCTTCATTTTGTTATTATAATTTACTAAGATCAAAATTGGATAGACGATTTTTTTCGTCTTAGTGGCACTTTAACCCAGTCTTTAAAGGGGCTATGTCACGATTTGCCTGGTTACTCAGCTAAGCGTTCTTTTTGATTTTTGATTCGGAATCCAAAATCAAAACGAAGCGAAAGCTCAACGATTTATTCGATTGGTGATTTTCATGTTGGTGGGTCGTTTTTGGACGAGTTATAAGTAAAGCGTAATGACAATTTAATGTCTAATCATGGTGGGAAACGCAAAGGAGCTGGAAGGCCACGATTGCCGTATACTATCTTGAACAAAAAATCAACAAGTACGCTTAGCTGAGTAACCAGGCAAATCGTGACAAGCCCTGACAGCAAAATCGCTTTTTGTTAAGCACATTTTGGCCTCCACTTGCAAGAGCATGTTCGTATGTTGCTTGTTTTAAATATTCTGTTGAATGTTGATTACGTAGGTAAAATCATGCGATCTCACGACTTCCGGAAATAACAAATAAAATAATTAAAACATTTTCCCTTGCTTTCTTTCCGTTGTTTCTCTCTGATAGTCACCTGTGAATTTCTACTAAAACAATTAGTCACTTCAGTCTCGGTGATTATCGTTATATTTACCTCGGTAAATATTCACCGCCCCCCCCCCCCAATAATTTGCTCTGGCAATGATTTTTTTGCCAGTTTCGATCCGTTAAAACTTGCTGGAAATTACTCTCAGAAGTCAGGAAATCCTATTGGCAGAGATCCTAATTTCAAAAATTTTAACCCCCAGGGGCCGGTTGTTCAAAAGCCGATTAACTTAATCCAGGATTAAGACTAATCGTGGATTAAAAAGCTCTAATCCTAGGTCAGCTAATCCTGGGTTAAAGTATCGTTGTTCAAAGCTCGATTAGCAGTGGGATTAGTTAATCCTGGATTAAGGATTTTAATCCAGGATTAATAGTCAGGTCGCTTAGCGCAAAATTAAGGCCTTATCGTTACAGGAGTGACAAATGCAAAAAAATTGGTATGAAGCTTCCTTTGGGTCTACTTAACAAAGTTAGCCTGGGTGCCCACGAAAATTTGACGTTCTGCTTGGTAAACGGGAGATTTAAAAAATGACGTTTTGCCGAAGTGCCTGGTTACCAAGCCAATTCATAAAATGCGCTTTCTGAGCAGAGTTATAGTATAAACTGGTAAATTAATGGCGGAAACTTCACAGATATTGTATTGGAGTCGGTTGGTGCTGTTTTGAAAATGTTAAAAGTATTTTGGAGTACCCATCATGCATTTCGCGCTTAGCCTGCAATATTACACTGTTAAAATTATTAAGGTTTGAAAAGAAAACAACATTTTAAAATTAAAATTAACCGAACCTACCTGAATTCAGTGACTTCGCACATAGAAATGGAATCTAGCAATGATACAATTCCTAAACTAATTACTAAAACATATCTGGAGTAACGCATTTGCACTGACAGAGGGGTGTGCACATCAGATTAGCGTTTGCACATTTGCAACGTGTACACCGTCCTTTGCAGGAACATTTGATAAGTTCCCTGCACACTCTTGAAACCTCCGGTATTTGCATCCATACAGGCGTCCAAGAATCATCCACTTTCGTCCAAGCAAACTCCTCAGGAGACGGAATATCTGGTTCAGGCTGATCACTTGTCGTCCAGATACCAGCTTGATACAGCGTTCTCCGAACATGTTGAAGTAGAGCATCCTATAATCAAAATGTGAATTAAGTGATTTCATATATTTAGACATACAAGGATAAAAACAACACTTTTCCTATATCACAACTTTTCATAAAATTATTGCCTTTTTTAAGAAACGAGAAAATTACTCAAAGTTTTCCCATCCCATCCACGTCTCCAGCCGTGGTCTCAAAAGTGTGTTTGTTTAATTATCTACTCAGGTACAGTATGTTCTATTTCACTGACCTGTGTTGGAGGAAGTCTCTCCATTGCTTTGTTCTGCTTGCAGAATAGAATCATTCGAACCTCGTTGACGGAGTCGAGAGGGCTTAATTTGTCGTACATAAGGATGGTAAATCGCTCGAGCTTTTGGAAAGTGTCTGAGCTAACACTTAGCTGCTGGAAAGCTAGCTACCAATCCTTAGCTGGAAAGGATTGGTAGCCAGGGATTCTAATGCAGGTGTCACTTCTTCGTAAATTTCCCACGTTTGCCATGCAGACTTTTTTCCTTTTCCATGAAAGGAAGATGTCGTATCACACCCGGTGAATGCGTGAAAAACTGGCAGCGCTCTCGATTTAGACTCACCAAGGATGGAACATATTCGATTGATATTCACAAATGAGAAATTCCTTCCCACGCCAAACGCAACCCAGATATCTACGTCCGGTTTATGTGCCTGCAGATCATGGAACTTTCCGATCAGTATCACGATCACATCGGTATCAACTGTCCTGACCTGAACTGATCTCGCATCCCCAGCTTGTACAGAATCTAATAGATGGACAACGATCCTCGTGTCGGCTTCTTCGTGGTTTGCAGTTACACATAGTCCTGTTTGAGCCACACGATATTACCGATTGCCCTAAAAATAATTTATCGCTTGTTAAAAAACACAATTGATATCGTAAATATTTGAAAGGTCGCTTGTTTAATTTTCCGTGATGTCAAGAAGAGGGAAGCTAATTTGAAGGTGGTGCATATAAATAAGAGCAGCTAAGCATGGAACGACATACCTGATGTAATGTGGACAGTTCTTTCGGTGGGCCAGTTAAAGTTTGCAACTTTGGAGGTTAAAAAAGCAAAGAGCTCCGTCTTGTTCGCGGGATCACGTAGGAACTGCATCCAGTTTGTAGGCAGTTTAGTCTGTCCAGCCACTTTACGTCTTGCACCTTTACCCCTTTTCTCTCTCGTTGATTCCTTTAAACTGTCAGGAACGTATGTGTCCCATACAATATCTACTCTAGTGCTCTCTTGAAGTTGCCGTAGGATATGAGGGATGAAAACCTTGTCGGCGTACTCATCAAATGTAACAGCGCTGTTGATGGGTAGACAATGTACAATAACAGCACCATCTAGAATCCTGCAGTCAAATTGACTGGGTGGTTCAGGATGTTCAGCGTGTGCCAGACATTTCAAGAGATCCGACTTTGCACTCGGTAAACGAAGATTGCCATATTCTGAAAGTGAAGGTGCATGGAAGGATTGAACTTCATGAGAGAAGAACTCTCTCATATCACCATCTCGACTCTGCATGGCGATGTACATCTGCGCAAAGAGAGTCACGTTATTTTGGAGCACTGCGATTTTTCGCCCTTGCTTTGTTGTTGGCCTGGAGTGGGATTGCCTGAAGAGAGATAGTTTGTTTTTCTTAATAGGGTCATGAATAGACTTAGTGCGATCTTTAATCACTCCTTCGACATAATCTTTGTACTGCCTCTTCCCGATATCCTCTAGAGTACGTACTGTATCTGCTACTGACATAACTACACAGTCTCTACTGTCAAGTGTCACCAGCTCTTCAAAATCATCCTGGAAAGGGTTACCCATTCGTGTTATGACATCAGATAGGCTTTTCGTTTGTCGTTGAAATGTTATCTGGGTGGCTCGTCCTGTTTCATGATTTCGAAAGTTTCGCGGATTTTCTGGATCATTATCATCGAGGTATTCTTCGTCAAACTGCCGCAACGCTCTTGATATTTCTGGACCTGAGAGCATCCATCTCCTAAAAAATATTTAAGCAACACCAACGTCATATATAAAGTACAAATGTTTATAAATTTTTATTAAACTTTGAATTTCCCTAGAATATATTTAGGATTATAATACCAAGCCTACGTGTAGCCGTTATCCGTAATATGGTAATGGCTATACGTAGGCTACTGACAAGTGACAACATAAGTGTAAGCATTCATAGTGACTTTACATCTTACCTAAACGCCACCGGATTTTCTGTTAGACCAACCATTCCACCAACACTTTTAACGGTCTTGTTCTCCTGTTCGTGGGCTTGATCGAGGGGTATTGCCGAGAACTTGTTGTTTGTCTTTGTCAGAAATTGATCCTGAAATTGATCTTTGATGGAATCGGGGAGAGATTTCATGTCTCTGATGTGAATAGGTATCCATCTGGCATAATTGACATGATCCAATGCAAAGAATATATGTACCAGTTCTTCCAGAACTTCGACAAACAAAGAAAAGTTCCGTTCTCTGTGGGCACGAACAAAAATGAGTATAAGAGTCTCGTATCTCATGATTGTCTCCCAGAACAGAAATGTAGGACTCCTATGTCGCATTTCGTCAGCCCATGTGGCCATCGTAGCGTCATCTCCAGCATAATGAGAGAAGGCCTCTTGCTTTAGGTTGTGAAGTGCCAGAAGTGTGACTTGGTGGGCGTGCCTGATAAGATAATAGAAATTATAAATAATCAGACCTCTGGTAGTGTTATCGAGATTTTGTACTGCTTTTACACTGACCACAATTCTTGGTGAATTAGTTTCTAATAGAAATGAAAATACCATTGCTCTAAACAAGAAAAACATTGCCAAGTCTTTTGGTAGTGAGTATTACTTGCCCGATCCCCGACAGGCGCACAGTATAACAAAATAGACGGTTAATTTACCTGGTTCGGGTTAGATGTGACGCTTTAAGAATTCCATCTGCAACACCAGATGAAGCTACTTCTGCTTCGACAAGCGCGGCCGTCCATCCAGAACTTTGCAAGATATCTCCAAGGGTGCTCCATAACGCCATCTCGATGTGCAGGCCACCGAACATGATGACATACTCTTTCTCACCATAGGTATCGGGCCACTTCCATTGTACTGTTTTTGCCAAAGCAAACAAAGGCTGATCAAGGGTAACAACAGGAATCTGTCCGGGGTTAAGGAAAGATATTGCCTGCTTTATTACATCCATTCCATGCTTTATCATGGCTGGTGTCGCTGCTTTATCGTAGAACAATGGAAGGAGTGCAGTTATGGCAGGTGGGTCGTTCTTCAAGGGTTGAGAGTTGGAATGGTAGGCTGCCCATGCTAAGGCCTCGCCAGCACCGAGGGTGTCGCTATTCAATTTTGACAATGCATAAACTGCCCAACGATTTTCCTGCTCTTTAGCATTTGCTAAACAGCCCTGTACAGGCGACATGTTGCATTCTGGTAATGAAACAGAATTTGTCTTCAGCACAATCGGAGGTACGTTAGCATAGCTGTCAGGGAGGGAATGTCTCTGACTTCCAGGAGATGGCAGCGCTCGAAATGGCCGGCATTGACCAGGCGCATTTTCAGCTGGAAACTGAAATATGCTGATCCCAGTTCCATGAAAAGATGAGATCGATGTAGTCGAGCTAGGGTTGTGGTCAATGTTGTCAAGGGCACCTACGGAAAATAACCCCTTCCTTAAACATGCTGGGGACACGCAACCATCTTCTTGAAATTGCTCAGTAGCGGCGGTTGCCATCCTGTCTTCAATCTCCATTATCCGGTCGTAGGATATAGAAAGTCCCATTTGGTACAGTTTTGTGATAAGAGTCTTACTCCGCGTTGAGCTGTGGATATCGAGTCCAATATACATAGGAAGTGGTGGTTCGCGTGGTAGTGAGTGTCGTGTTTGAGTAGAATCAGATACTCTCTTCTTTGCATTAAACAATATAAGCTGACATACAGTTAGGCAAGCCTGGGATTCGGATTTCTCTTGCTCTTTTAGATTAGTTCCATTGAGTATCATTGAAACAAGTGACTTAAGGCTTGACGGTACGGATTTTTCCTGACACTCTGTTGGGAAACAGCCTGAAAAATTAAAGCTGTTGTGAGCGAACATGTCTTTCCTTACTATACTTGCAACTTTAGCAAATATGACTGCGTCATCTGAAAAGTCTCGTTTCTTTAAAACATCCTTGAGCAAGACTTTCATACCCTCCTTGAAGATTAATAGAGTGTTTTTTCCATCATGTTGCTCTTGAGCCTCGGAAAATTGTTCGAGTAACGACGTTTTCAACCTCGTCTTGTTAATTGATTTATTAACACCCAGATCTGCAAGCCTACTAACGAACAGGTTATGTAATTCGGATAATTTAAACATTTGGGTCCCACTTTCAACAGATTTTGTAACGTAGTCCACTAGCTCAATAAAAGCTGTGGATTCACTCATTCTTTCGTCATCGTCATTTTCACCATTTTGACTTTTCCTGGAGAAACTCCTGTATCTGTTTCTTATACTTGTTAGGCAGGTAAAATGATATTTGGCCTGTATTGCAATCAAGTCTCTCCCTGAAATTCGTGAAAGCAATTGAAAGTCCTGTAACTCAGTTGCCATTAATCTAACATTTCGATCTGCCTCCAATGTAGTGAAGTTGTGGAGTTCTCCACCTTCCACACCACTGACACAAAAGATGCAGTTTTCCCCTAAACCCATGTTAAGTCGCTTTGCAGGAACTCGGCTTTCTTCACACTCCGGCAAAATATTTGAGCTTAGTCTCTTTCGGCTTTCCCGATCTTGTGCTTTTTGCAGCTTGGAAAGGGAGAATTGTAGATGACATGACTTATGCCACAATGCACGATTAGTACAAAAGCTCTCTACATTTGTGTCTGATCCAAATGTTAACTCAACGGGTAGAGAATCTATCAACCTAAACTCAGCAACATTTCTCAAAAACGAGCCGTAAACATCCAGATGGGAATTTGATACGGGAGCATTCAAAGGACATTTTAAAGCTTCTTTGGAGTTTTTCTGGCATATTACGCATCGACTCCAGTTGAATGACATTTGGATTTACTGATCTGAGCTGCAAAAAATGAAGATCTAGTTAATCGTAAAGGGTAGTCATAAAATAACGAAGTAAGAGTACTCACGAGTAAGATCACAATTCAATAAATCTTACAGAAAATCGTTTACAAAACATAAAATAAAGTTAAAAGTTTTGTATCTAAGTATTATTCTAAATTACATATGTTTCTTTCTAGCTTTTTATGCCTAAATCAAATTACATTAGTGTACTTACAGTTTCAATAACGCTGCATTCTCACATCGTGGCCGCCATCTTGGAATTGACCGAGTGGAGACTGGACACTAGAACTCTAATAAATTCTACATTTCTTGGACATTATAATGATCATTTTATATATTTTTTAACGATAACAATTGCAAACATCACGGAGAACGTTCTTATAAGCTGAAAACATCACGTTACAATTGATTTAAACTGGCAAACTATCAAACAACAAACCACACCACAAGTAGCCCAATTCGTGAGTTTTATTCAAACTTCAACCTACCCTAAAAGTGAGTACCCGATACAATTTTCGTGGGCACCCAGGCTAACTTTGTTAAGTAGACCCTAAGGAAGTTTCATACCAATTTTGGTGCTTTTGTCACTCCTGTAACGATAAATTCGCTAAGCGACCTGACTATAATAAGCCCGCGCTTTTTGAAATTTATGAAACAAGATGGCGGATAAGATACTAACGAAGAGCGAGAGAAAGCGCAAAATGAATTTTTCCTTGTCCGAAACGGATAAAATAACAGAAAAAGTAGAAGAGAAACTCGATGTTCTACAGTCAAAACTAACAAACACCGTAACAAACAAAAAAAAGCAAGAAATTTGGGCAAAAATAACTGCCGAAGTCAACGCTATTGGTGTCGCACAGCGGTCTATACAAGATATTAAAGACAAGTGGAAGAATATGCAATGTTTGGCAAAGAAGGAGTTTACTATCCACAAGAACAGCGGCAAAGTGACAGGTGGTGGACCTCCTCCAAAACCACCCTCAGCAGCGACAGAGAGGATAATTAAACTTTTTGAAAATACGCCGTCCTTTTCTGGTTTGAATGGCTTTGAAACAGGTAGGAATTTAAATGTTAATTTTGGGCAAGTTTGGGCATGTTCACGGGAATCTCACGGCACCAGTCTCCAGTTCACAATTCGACGTCACGTTTCTCGTCCATTTTGATTTTTGATGTTTATGAGCACTTCTTAATTGTGTTGAAATATATTAAACATTGAAATACGACTGTATTCCAACATCAAAAGATAAGTACTCTTTCTAACCTCACATAATGTACTAACGTGGCTTGTGGAGTTTTGTTTTGCTTTGTTTCGGTCATACATGTTTAATATTTCTTCGGTAGGGAATTTTGTTAGCTTAGTTGAAGATGAAATGGTTGAAGACGAAATGGTTGAAGACGAAATGGCGGAAAATGAAGCGGCAATTAACAACAGTGTGGAAGAAGATGTACCGCTGGAGGTAAATGTTGAGTACATGGTTGAGAAACGGCTTCCGAACCCCGCTGAAACTCAAACTAGAAAAAGAAAAATCGCCTACAAGGATGTGCTAGAGGTGCAGCACGAAGTACTCGAGTCGCAGAAGGAAATGTTAGAGCTGAAGAAGCAGAAGTTAAGGCTTCAGGTATTCCTGTTACAACAACAAGTTGACAATAATGCCTTTAATTGTGTAGAGATGTAAATATAGCGTTTTATATACAAGATACTTTTAATTGTTCTCACGTCTTGCTGATATTAAAATGTGTCGAACTTTTCATGTGCCGAATCTAATCCAAATATTACAAGTAATATTTGGCAATTCACTCGATTAAACTCGATTAAACTACATGTTCTGAGGATTTATGTACTACATGTATATGGTGAAGGAAAGTTTCGAGTGTTGGAATATATACATTTATGTATATATTTCAATGTATATAAATGTATATATATATTTCAACACTCGAAATTTTCCTTCACCATAAATCCTTAGAACAACTATAATGCAAATGAGTTTGAAGATTTAGATTCAGCATTTGAAAAGTTCGATGTTTTTGAATTGCTATGTATTTATGTATTAAATGTTATTAAAAGATCATTATATAATTACTGTGTTAAAATTTAAAAAAGTTATTTACAATGTGGTCTCTGATAAGTTTTCCCTCTTCTCGTCCTTGATATGGCTGAATATCCGGTTCATCCCTTTGTTCCTCATCATCTTGCATTGGTTCATTAAACATAACAGCAATGTTATGTAAAACACCACAAGCTCCAATGAGCAGCAGACTTTTTCTGGCTGCATTCTGATTTCAGAGTGGAGGAGATGAAACCTTCTCTTCCAACGCCCAAATACCTGCTCAATTATCACTCTTGTTTTTCTGTGTGAACAATTGAAGGAACGTTGGTTTGCTGTTGTTGGCTTATCATATGGTGTCATCAGGTAGGGCTTCAGTCCATATCCACTATCACCTAACAGTAAACCATCTTCCAATGAAGTGTGATGCTGTTGTAATTGATGAATTACTTGTGATGCCCGAAAAATGTGGCTGTCATGGGTGCTTCCTGGCCAGCGGGCCACAAGATTGATGAACTTTCCTATTTTTGGTGAAAAATAGAAATATTTTCTACCAGTGCTCATGAATATAATGACATAAGTTCTGTATAAAAATTAAATTGGAAGATTGTAACTAAAATATTTATACTTTCACTTTTTAAGCTCAATACCTCAATCTTATTTATATTAACTATTTTTATACAAACCAAAATTACAATTGAAAAATGTATATGTACAGTATATATGTTAAATTTTAGGTGTTCTTCAAAGAAATAAACAGGGCTTGCATACAATATTGCAGTAGTATAGAGAGTGGGGGTGCGAGCCCAATCGATGTTGACCATAAATATAAATACCGAAACATCACCAAATTTGCGCCAAATCGCGACTTGCCACAAATTTGGCGTCATTTCAGTAATTCTATATTTATGGTCAACATCGAATAAGCTCGCACCCCCACTCTCTATACTACTATGGCGGTCGTTAATCAAGCTTGACGCCCCTCACGTTTTCTACTCAATTGATGTCAAACACACGCGAGACTAGCGAAACAACACCAAATTTATACCAAATCGCGATTTTCGCTAAATTTTGGTGCTATTTCAGCCATATTTTAAAAATAGAATGTGTCGCTTCGTCATTTTCGCATTTTTAAAAAATAGAATGTGTCGCTTCATCGTTTTAGCGTATTTAAAAAATAGAATGTGTCGCTTCGTCATTTTCGCATATTTAAAAAATAGAAAGTGTCATTTCAATATTTTCACATTTTTGTTTGACAAACTATGACCACCGACGCGTTCTGCTGTTGTCTCAATTCACGCGCGAAAAAAAACCCACTAGATTTTGACTCTAGTGGTGATGTTTATCCAAATGGATAGCGAAATGGCGCTCTTTTGATTGGTCAATTCACACCAGCGCCCACAACAAATATTTTATCCAAACAAGTACCCAAATGGGGAGCAAAATGGCGCTCTTTTGATTGGTTAACAACATTAACTAATTTGCATACTAACAGGTGGCCGGTTGTTTTGCGAATTAGTCCGTTTGTTCACTATTTTCAACGTTTGTCGCCTCACTCCTAAAATGGTGATCGTACACGTGTTTCGACGTTATAATTCCTCCCGACAACAAGCCCAAGAAAGGCACGTACGGTGTCACAATCGCGACAATGCTCTCGACGTCTTTCTTTAGTAACGGATCTTTTTGCAACTCGTCGTTTAGTTCCTCAGGGTTCTCGATAGCGTTCAACCCATCTAGTAAGCTGGCGAATTTGCTGATTAGCAAGTCGGTGAGAAAAGCGTTTGCGATCTCCATTCTCTTCAACTCGTGTTGACGCCATATCTTATCAATAACTTTTGCGGACGCTTTTTTAATGTACGCTTCGGACTGACTTACCACACCGTCACCGGACAGTCTAATAAGTTCGGATCTCCTAACGTCAATGTTGTCTTCCACAGTTGAGGTGTCGTCAGTCTCCTCAACTAATTCCTCAATCGTAGGATTTTCCTCACTTTTGCGTTTTACCATCACGCTATTACTTATACCCATATTTTATTGCGGAATAACAACTTCGTGACTGTATGGATAGCGAAGTGAGATTTCAAGTCTAGCGTACTTATTATTTTTTAATGCGGTCACAATCGCCGACACTTTTTCTTTGCTAATGTCTCCAAGGTAGTCGTCGATGACAACCTTCATATCACTCTTGCTCGGACAGTAAAAGCAAATGAGCTTACTAATGTTTTCTCTATACGGTTTTGCGATTGATGTCAATTGTTGTGTGATGACAATAACGCTTAACATAAAATGTCGCGCGCTAAAAGCCAAGTTGACTAATTGACTAGTCCTATTCTTAACGTCCTGCCCACTCGCACAGTCGTCCAACACAATCAGAGTGTTAGTGCCTTTAAAAACATTTGTTACACACTTGAGAACAGCGTCAACACTATCCTGCGCACAGTCTATCGCTAACACATCAGGGTCGCGCACATATTTCCAATCTTGATACGCTTTGTTCCACTCAAAAGTGGGACAAATCAACACAATGTAGTCAAATTTGCCGCAATACTCAGATTCCAGTGTGTCAAGCAAATAATGTGTCTTACCACAAGCTGTCATACCAACAATTAGCGCATTAAACGGTGTCTCCATTAAATTGCGTTTGATTTAATACTGGATTGATTGCAGACCATTGTTCATGAAGTTGACCAGCCCATCGCTCATCACAAACACCCTACACATGACGTTCGCAGTCGTCGCTTTCTTTATGATTTCAAGAAGCACACCGGATTGTGTGTTCACAATTTTTTTACCAGTGGCGACGTTGTAGTTATCTTGAACGCTCCTCAAGTCAATGACCAACGCAAAACCATCTTTATAGAATTTCTGTATGGTCATGAACTGAGCGTGTTCTTCACCCAACCCAAACAGTCGTTTCGCTTCTGCATAGAACTTCGACTTTGGGATGCCTTGTGAGTACACACTATTTGGCACACCTTCAATTGTGACTCTAACACTCTCGATATTTGGGTAAAGAAACTCCTCACTGTCTGTTCGCACCTTATTCGTGAATAGCAACACAATTGCCTTCATGCTTTTTCTCGGTAGATTAACATTCTCGTTCACAATGGTTGTGCCTTTATCCCATTCAGTGGTTTTCATCAACGTAACGTGTTCGTATGACAAACTACGACCACTTGCATAGCCTGACGCTATTTCATCAGCGAGCTCCTGGTTATCGATCGTTTCATACTCAAGCTCGAGGTTCTCCAGAGTGTATCCACCCACACTACTACCGGATTGAGCTATCATGATGTCTGTGGCCTTCGGAAGTGTGATAGCATAGTGCAAGTTGTTGTTCATGCTAAAAGGAGCGTACAACCCGTGGTCATTCATGATCTTACCAAGCTTGATCCGCTGTTTCATCCCAATCACACTAAACATTAACGCGTCACTAACTTTAGCAACGTTTCCACTTGTCGCACCACTGTCGTCCTTAGAAACTAACTTTCTCAAGTTCTCACCACCAATACCATAGTCAATCATTTGGTCTCGCACAGTAACGCTTTCCCAAAGGTCGCGATAAACACCAGTGTAACTTTCCCCAGTGTTGTCGTACACAATTTCTCCAGCTAGTCTTACAACAAGCTTCTCAACCAACAACTTGCTGACATTGTTCAAGAACCAACTTTTGGCGTTTGCATTCTTAAAGTCGAACACTAGACCTAACGATCCAGGCACCAAACAGCTACTAACCTTAAGCTTCGGTATATCAATGTAAAGTTCCTCACCAGGACTGACCTTATTAGGGTTCAACGTGATCACATGCTGCGTTCTCACCCCTTTTATGACACCCATGGTTGCTCGTCTAAAACCAGGGCTCAACTCTGCTGACGTGACGTTCATATACTTTACATATGTTTTATCACTACCGTTTTAGCTTGTAATAATCATACACAAACCACGCAAGTACCACCGCGAGTACCCACAGATTCTGAGCCAACCATGCGAGACCCTTCGCACCCAACGTCAACGCATTATAAACTAAATTAGCCAGCCCAACAGCCCATGGACCCATCTTCATTATCGCGTTCTTAACAGCTTGTGCGAACGACCTCGTGGCCATAGCGCCTTTCATAACAGCAGACCTCCCAGCGATAATAATAGTCGTTATAATTCCAGCCGCTGAAATTGCCACAGCGCTCAACCCAACCATATTTTCTTTAGCCCATTCCTTAAATTTCTGAAATCTGTCAATGTCGACTTCTTGCTGCTCTCTAACTTCTTCAAGCTTGCGCTGTTCTAAGGTTCTATCTCTGGCTTGCTCAAGTCCTGACTCTCTTTCAAACAAGCTAGCGTACTCTCGCTCTTCGTCAGGCGTGAGACCAATTTGGTCAGCTTTTCTATTAAGCTCTGCCAATCTCCCACTCGTTTCACCTATCACTTCTTGAAAGTGGTCTGCCTGCGCTTGCAACGCACCAGTGTCGCCTATTCTTGACTCACGCAACGCACTCTCACTTGGATTAAGCACACCACTCAGCTCACGGTTCTCGTTTGGTGTTAGCCCAGGTATGTCGTCGTGACCCGCTCTTGTCTCAATTACTGGGAAGTCGTCTGGGGTTACTTCTGTTGTGACAACTGTTGTTTCTACATTCTCAGGGATTTGACTAACTAACTTTTTGAACTGCTCAATCGCATTTTTACTACCCGCGTCTTTACTAAAGATCAAACCTTTTTTCCCAGGTATTAGAATTCGTTTAGGTTTTCCATATTTACCATCTTTGTTTATCGGTTTGAAAAGAATAGCCCCTGAGTCCGCGACCTGCGACCTGTTGACTATTTCCCTTGACGTGTCGTCGAGACCGAGTTTTTTTTTATACAACTTACGTATTTTCTTACCTATCGCCGTGACTCTTTTTACTTGATTTTTTACTACCTCTTTGTTGAACACATTTAGCTCATCCAATCTTTTATAAAGATCGTCCGACCTTACTTCAAGAGCTAGATTGAAGCTTGTGTCATCGACGTCACCATATGATTCCTGCTCAACAAACTCTACCGCTGGGACTTCTGTGTTAGTTCCTCTTATTGTCACCGTCTTACCATCGTCAGTGTCAATAAATGACGTCTCTTTTTGCCAATCTCGCCTTCTAGCTAGCTCACCTCTTATGTTTTTCGCATAGTCTTGATGGCTGTTGTAATTAACACGAATGTCTTCCGGCATGTTGTCTTCAGTGTACTTACCGTACATGCCTTCAATAAAATCTTCGACATCGACAAGATTCTTTTCTAATTGCTCATCACTCATGCCTTCATACTTGTCAAAGTTTTCCATCTCGACCTCGTCAAAACCTTCTCCACCCTCAGCCATATTACATTAGCTCACATTTTGAATATCGCTTTCTGGTATCCACGAATTATGTTTGCTCTCATAACCCAACCATTTGACCAGTGCCATCTTCTTCCCTCTGACTTTCTTTCTTTTCAACACCTTTTCAACTCTGTACACATCGTCATCACCACGTTTCTTGTTGACCAGCGACAGTTCCTGTTCATAAAACTTCCCGATGATCTGTTCACCGGTGTGGTCCTCAATTTCGTACACATTCGGATCACCACGAATAACTCTCACCACTTTAAACAGCTCTTCAGTGAAGTTGGCCTCGTAACCCTTTGTGAACACACTCTTGTATTTACTAATTCTCACTGATTCGCCAACTTTAAACTTTGGCAATGGGTTGTCTGCAAATTGGTGGCCAAACAAAGTGGTCCAAACTTCGCCCTCATTTGACTTATCGACATCCTTTGGTTTCATCATAATGCTGCGATTCACATTGCTATTATAATTGTCCACAAACTGGTCAAGAGCGTCAATCCATTTGTACGTCCCGCGGGTATAAAAGTACTTCCACATAGTGCTCTTGAGACTTCTATTGAAACGCTCAACAACAGCGGCCTTTTTATCGCTCTTAGTGCTGAAATATTCAACACCACGTTCTTTCAGCAAACTGTTCACACCAACATTGTAGAACTCAAGTCCGTCATCAAATTGCGCTAACTTAGGCATGGTTCCAAACCGATCTTTAAAGTCATTCAACAACTTTCCAACAGCCTCAGTCATGTTCTTAGTGTCTTTTCTGTAAACCGCAATACCAAAAGCGTATCTACTCAATATTTCAATGCCTGTCAATATCCAATAATAACCTCCATTCTGTTTTGAGTACTTACTCATGTCCACTAAGTCCATTTGGAGCTCTTCACCAAGAAACCCAACAAAAGTCGCGCGGAACTTATGTCTTCTCACGATAGGTTTGTACCTAGTGTAGGTGTCCTGCGCTGTCAACCATTCTTTCACTGTTTTTCTAGTTACTTTCAATCCGTCTCCCAATGCACTTTGATACAACCTCTCTGCACCACTGTACCCAGTCTTAGGATTATAATAAATGTCTCGCAACCCTTGCTCTGTCTCCACACCGAGTTCCATATAACTCACACAATATACAGTTCCAATAGCACCGCGCCAATTTTAGTAGCACCGTTATTTGGTTTGACACGAAATGTCATACTTGAGTAAACACCTTTTTTAATACCCACCTTGGACTCAATGTCCACATGACGTTGCACCGACCCATTCAAAGACTGTTCAGTGGGTATTGGCAACGTTGTGATCACACTGCTTCGCTTCCCATCAATACCCACATTGCTCTCCGTCTCAACAATATCACATAAGATTTCTATGTACTTCAAACCTCTGAGCATGTCGACCTCGTTTGGGCTGGTGTACACCCTTGAGTCACCCTTAATCACCCTATCCTTCGCGAAACCAAATAGAGGCCCAATGGCTTTAAGATTAAATGGGGCGCTAGCCTTAATCGCGCATCTACTTGTGAACGGTATTTTCTCTATATCAAGGTCCGCACCCCTATGTTCTTTAAAGTCTTTTTTTAATAGTCTGACTAGTGTGTCGAAGTTAGCGTACCCACCACTCGTTATCGTGCTTTTAAGATCACTCGAAGGGTGACTCGCCGCGGAGAGCCAAGTGGAGTCACCATCTAATATGTTATTGTAGTCCCAAAACACAGTGGCTGTCTTAACCATAATGTACGGGTTATCGTGCGTGACCATTATTGCGTTGTCAAAGGACACAACTTTTTCTGCGCCTTCAATGAATACCGTCAATTTTCGCATTACGTATAACATACAGTATATTATATATGCAGAAAGCCCTTCATGACTACTATGGAAAGTACTACAAACGTGCGATGGCTAACACATCGAAGGCCACACACAACGCAAAGGCAGACCTCATCAAAAAGTACCCCCACGCTACTTTAAGCAAATTCGAGTTCAATCCAAATATTTCGCAAGATGGTAAAATCATGAGTGTCGACGTGTATTTCAGAAACAACGACATCCTCAGCACAGACATAACCAGCACAACCTTCAAAAATGATAGGAACATGTGGAAGTGGCTGCACAATAGTAAGTTCCCAATAATATGGCAAGGCGGTGGAACTATCCAACCACTACCAAAAGGTCATAAAAACCACTGGGGACTTTGGGATGGCTATCCAACGGAAAACGTGTTGAATTATCCAGTGAATAACTTCAAAGTCTTTGTTAACCAAAGTAGCTACTTCATGTCAAAGCTACCAGTCTTACAAATCACCACGTCGAAGACAAAATCAGAGTGGGATGACAGCGAGTCTTACTACCGCGTTGTGTTTGCGACGTATTGTGCGAGTTTCTGTTGTGGGGTGTCATTGCAACATTTATCAGTGTCACAAGAAGTCCACCCCGTGGTCACAAGTGTGATGAGATTTCATTTGTACTTCACCATTAGGAGACTTCTCAGAAGAATGGGAGGTGGTGAGACCATGAAATCGATAAGTAGAGAATTCAACGCTTATGAATTGTATGGCAAGATCTCCAAGATTCCCAGAAAACATTACTACCAGAATAAAGTCCTGAGCGATGGCACAACAGGTGAGTCCAGAGTCTACACACTCAACAACATCCATAACGATTACAGACGATACGTCGCGCGATTGTCGGACGGCTTCACCAACATTGGACTGCAATATCTAAATCAGAGCATAGAAGCCTTTGTGTACTCCACACTTGGCGCGCAGGCGAGAACACGTGTATCAGTCGTTGGTGGTTCTGCAGGGAGTCTAGAAACCCAACAAGAATTCCGCAAGTTGTTCTCTGACAGTGTTATCAACTATGACGTGTCGACATGGATTCTCAACATGAATAAATCAATTAGAGACACCAACGTTGTCCAAAATCTTGCAGTGTCGCCAAGTACATGGTTGATGCCGAGTAATGTGGTGATTCTCAAGAATAAAATCGCTGGGTACAACAACTTATTAAAGATTGCCACAGAGTCCATGAGATTTGGAGTGAACACTCGCTTGAATGCGACAACACCAACGATTGCGGCTAAAAAAGTCCACCAAGAAAATGTGGTGACTAACTTGAATGCAACAACACCAACGACTGTGGCTAAAAAAGTCCACCAAGAAAATGTGGTGACTAACTTAGTAGCACCACCCGTGAAGAAAACAATGGTCGCCACCAATCAAATAGCACAGGCCACCACAAGTAAGTCAGACACGACAACGCTAGCGATAGTGTTAGGGTTCTCAGCGGTCTCTGGTTATCTACTAACCAAATACACCTTGAAGTAGTAATGAGTCTAAACTACGGGTATGAGTCTGACGACCCTCACGATAAAATACTAAAGAGAACGAGAAGGCATCTGGACGAAGATCCTAAATTAAGCGCGACTGGTGGGAGGATGTCTGGACTCATAGACATGCAAGGTTCAGCGATAAAAAACGTAGCAGACCCAGTCGACGACCTAGACGTCATCAATAAAAAAGTCTTAGAGCAATTGTATTTACCGCTCTACTTCAAAGTGCGACACCACAACGTTGTGTTTGACTTCAACGCCAACACACACACCACGAAAAACGTAGACTTCCACAGCGATGGTTCCAAAGTGAAAGCCATCGGTGACGCGACAAATATGTTAGTGCAAAACAACCCAACCTATGGCCCTATTATTGGCATTAACAGTGCGGGCCAAAGTTTTCTGTCACCTGTGTTAACACCACTCCCACTTGAGTCAGGTCTCCATTTTAATTGCCCCAGTATGCAGTGGTGTGACCTCTCCATTTTTGTTGTAGTGCGGTTACCTACTCGCACCACTGGGTCAAATTGGGAGACAATTATATCAAACGACGATGGCCAGTGGGATAAGTTCATAGGGTACAAGACTGGTATGGCTAATGGACTCGCGTATGGTGGTAGCATCCCAGCAATGGAGAGCATATGTACTATTCCGAGTGGTGTTGACCTCACAAAAATACATATGATATCAATACACTGGCAAATGAGCAATTCACATGTCAGGGTCAACAACGTTAAGTCAACCGACTCAGACTTCATAGCAAATATGAAAAATATAGGCACACCTTATGGAACAATTTTTGGAATACATCGACCAAGAATACCACTCGCACCTTATGCGCACCCATCGTTGATAGAATTCTACGGTGTGAAAATTGTGAGTGGTTACATGACAAACCGAGACATCATAATCATGGGTGGAGAAATGATGAAGGAATATGGTATAAAGTAAATGGGAGCGTGTTTTTCGAGACCTCATGAAATATATAAGATAAATAAAACGACTGACCACATGTTCAAAGCTGGTGGATCATTTGGTCGCGGTGACGTTACTCTCGAGCTCCACGCTGAGATTGGTATGAGGTCTAAAAAGACTTACGGCAAACCTATTATGTTACCAGAGTCAGACACTGTGGGAGTGGTAGGAGACGTGACCTAAGTTAAAATGGGTTGGCTTAGAAAACTGGTTCGTAACATTAGAAACTTTTTCAGACGACGTAGAAAACCGAAGACTAATAAAACACACCTGCTGCATTGGTACACAACAAACCAAATCTATAAAAAAACCTAGCGCCCGCATCGAGTAGCTTTTTTTTGTGGGAGACTATAATATAGCGATGACTTCCGCGACACTTCGATTATTCGATTTCGATGGTTGTCAAATCACAACGGTTAATCACAACGGTGACACGTGGTTCAAAGCAAAAGAAGTTGCGAGCGCTCTAGGTTATGCTCGACCAAAAGATGCAGTCAACGACCATGTCGAACCTGATTGTAAAACGAAGATGGAACAGGCCTCATTTATCAACGAACTTGGAGTCTACTCGTTGGTGTTCTCGAGTAACCTAGAGTGTGCGAAGCACTTCGGAAGGTGGGTGCACTCAGAAGTCTTACCAAGTGTTAGAAAGACTGTGGCCGACGTTGGTCTCAAACACAACCAGTTTAAAATGATCACCGAGTTCGATCTTCACACGAAAGTTGTCGGTTTTCTTAGGAAATATTATCCAGAAGCTATTTTGATAGCCGCTTGTGGCGAAAACCAAGACACTTCAAGTAAAAGAATAAATTCGTGGAGAAAAGGTTACCAACGTGGAACACCTGATTTAATCATCGCCAATGCAAACCGACAACACAGCGGACTTGTGATCGAGTTCAAGAACCCAGGTGGCACAGGCAAGACATCCAAAGAGCAAGACTCTCTGCTACTCAGATATAAATCCGCTGGTTATCTAACATTGTTGTGCGACTCATACGACGACGCTATCACTACGGTAATAAAATATTTCTTTGACATTGGGTTTCAATGTTCCCAGTGTTTTCGTAAATTTAAAAATAAATCAGCGTTAAGTAACCACGAGAGACACTATTGTAAAGAGACTTTTTAGACAGTGAGTAATGAGTCGAATTAGCGCTCGTTCTCGTTGTTGAGACAACGCTCGAAGTGACAACTGTTCTAACATTTTTAAAAGATATTTTTTAACTCGGTAAAAAATATCTGCGAAAATTTCTCTCTTCATTTCACAAACCTTCTGACCACTGTGTGAAAAAATGTTTCTATGACATTGGACGCTTCGTGTGACCAATGTATAAATTTAAAAAAGTGGGGTATCTGAGAACACCCGTAATTTTATGTGGAAGGATGATGACGTCTACACACTGCGCGATATTGCTCAGCACCACCAACAAACGATGGTCCTGGATTATATCTCCAATTGAATGGTGCTTCAACAGTTGTTCCATCGGCGTCACGACAAACAGCGCAATACGCTTTTAGAAATGTGATGTCGTCCGCCATTGGGAAGAGCGTGTCAAGCTCGCCAAGTCTTTTTAAATGCTCCGTTGTTATGAGACCACAAATAATGACGTGAACGCCAGCTTTAATGTACTCACAAATAACTGGAAGTAGATCAGAGTACCAATGGCCTTCGTCAATACCAATGACGTCGTAGTCAGCTACTTCGGAAGAACTCGGAAGGTTGGTGATTAACTTCGCAGGTAAACTGTCTGATCCGACGACAATGGTCTGACGATGTGTGGAGAACGCGTGGTCAGTTCGCCTAGTGTCACCTGTGTTGTTCATGTAAAGGACTTTGAGCCCTGACTTACTTAACGCAACTAACCTGCGGAGAGTCTCTGTCGTTTTTCCTGCGAACATGGGGCCAATCACGATTTCCAGTTTACCAACTTTTCTCATGGTTACTATACCCCCAGAGAAATATTTTTTTATTGTGGTGGGAACCGTGAACGTCGCGGTTTGCAGCGAGCAAAAAAAGGACCCAAAGCGTGTCGCTGCTGGTAAGAAGTTGGCTGAGATATCGAAAGCTGCGAAAGAAAAGAAAATGCGTGAAATGATAGTCAACGAGGAACAGGGTGGTGAGTGGAGCTATGGTTATATTGTCGGAACACTTGGTGTAATCATTGCTGCTGCTTCACTATGGTACACAATTAGCAGTGAAAAAGAGACACAATTAGAACCTGTGAGTGCCGCACCAGCTAGTGTGTCAGAGAGTCATAAAACTCGTCGTCCAGCGTTAGACACATTTGATTCTTGAACAAAACACACGACAATGTATATGACTGCGATTGATCGAAAAGAACTTATGAACGAACTGTACGACGCGCTACTTGTCACGACTGGTGCTGTGGCAGTGAGTATACTCTAAAAACAAGTGTGTAGAAATTACACACATTTTTTTGTCGCCCAAACAGCACACTAGAAGCCGTGTTTTTTAACACGGATGTAAATTAGGTGTGTAAATTTACACGCTATATCGCGTGTAAACGGCTTGTCGCCCAAACGACACACTATAAGCCGTGTTTTTTTTAATCGTGTTTTTTTACACGCCATGCGTGCTTTTTTACACACTGTGTGTGTTTTTTTATTCACTGAAGACGTGTTTTTTTACACAGCTTATGGTGTGTAAAATTTTTACAATCAATCACGGAAGATACAAAGTATAAACACGCAATCTTAATTTAAAAGACTTTATTTTGGAAAAGTTAAAGATTATATACATTTAATACTTACACACAACACACTTCGTAAAATTACGGTCCTTACATATATTGTTTTACTTCTGACAGCAAGACATTGTATTTACTACCACGATAACATATTCTGTTTGCTAACTCCAAGAAACCAAATGCCACGCGCGAAAGACGAGCCTATCAACAATGGAGGAACAACGAAGACGTTTCAAGACCGCATTCAATATTGTTTCGGTATAATATATCATTTATAGACCGTCCGCTCGGGGAATTTGTCGACTTTCACAAACGTTCGAACGCTAGCCGTTCGAATGCTAGTAGCCTGCCTTCGAACGCTAGCCTTCGAACGCTAATAGTAGCAAGCCGTTCGAACGCTAGTATAGCAAAGCCGTTCGAACGGAACGGCTAGTAGCTAGCAAGCCGTCTAGCAAGCTGATCTAACGAATGATATATTATCATCCCTCGGGGTAATATTTCGTCGAATTCCCCTCGCTCCGGGTCTATAAATGATATACACTTATATATAATCTTCATTATCACAAACTGTATAGACATATGTCATGAAAGTGTTTGGCTCACCGGTTTTATAAAATTATAGACCTTTCCATGTTCTGGCTCGCCAATATCCACGTGCTCCCAGGTATTTTCCTTTAAACCGGCTTAGTTGTTGAGTAGTTCCTAAAACCTTGTTTCTTGAAACTGTAACGGCGGAGTATCTTTCGGGAAGAAAATCGACAATTCCTTTGGCTCTACAAAGCAACGCAAATTACAAATAGATCAGAATTAATATGCTATATCAACTCACCCTAATTATCCTTTCAAAAGACTAGCAAAACACACTATTGCCTTGACGGATTTTAAAATCACTTTCTTTTGAACCTTACCTTTCAGTTATCTAATAGTTCTCCCTTTGTTAGAAGTTTCCATTATCGTTCGGTAAAAATATACGTGCAGATCGAAGTTTTCAGTTTTGAATACAGCGCGATGCTTGAAAAGCATGATCAAACTTATAAAGTGTTGACCAATCACAGAACACTAAATACCACACCTGACTCAGAACTCTGTTCTGATTGGTTGCGCCAATAATCTGTTCCCCACTAGTCCTGACGTCACTGTGGCAAATGAGGCCATATCAGCTTTCGTTCGAGCGAGCAACTTCACGAAGAGAGGGAGATACAAAACGTGGATGGGATGCATGATTTTCGCATACCGGTTCCTCGAACCACGAAGTGGCGGTTTCATGGACTATTGAAAGTGATATTCTTGGACTGGGTTTTGAAACTCCCATAAATTCATCAAAATTACTTGAAATTGGTACCAAAAAGCAACAAAGACAACAGCTACTCTTCATGTAAGTTATTTTTTTATTTCATTTTAATAGTTTACAGTGTATTTAAAACAGATTTTGTCACAACTTCTCATAGATTATAATAGTAAATCCAAACAGAAGGTGGAGTCTGGGTAAGAGTTATACTATAATAATACAATAATATAACAATATAATAATATAATAATAAAATATAATATAATATAATATAATATAATATAATATAATATAACATAACATATAATATAATATAATATAATATAATTGTATTGTATTGATGGTGTATGATGGCTAATTGATGGCGTACTGCAGTAGGATGGCTAATTGATGGCGTATCACCATGGCATAATCCATCCATATTACCTGTAATATACCCAGAATCTTATCCCGGCATTACCACCACCATATATTCAGAACTCGTAACTAGGCTCTCGGCAACGGCTTCCGTAGCTCAGTGGTCAGAGCACTGCACTAGCATAGCAGTGTCACGGGTTCAATTCCAGCAAGAAGGCCTTGAAGTTGCATTTTTCGCAACTGGTCCCGGTTTGGTCTTAAAATGTATGTATTCCAACACTCGAATTTTCCTTCACCATAAATCCTTTCAACATGTAGTTTGATCGAGTGAAATGCCAAATATTACCTGTAATATACCCAGAATCTTATCCCGGCATTACCACCACCATATAATTATACAGAACTTGTGACTAGGGTCTGTAGCTCAGTGGTCAGAGCAATGCACTATTCATCGCAGGGTCGTGGGTTCAACTCCAGCCGGAAGGCCTTGAAGTTGCATTTTTCGCAACTGGTCCCGGTTTGGTCTTAAAATGTATGTATTCCAACACTCGAAATTTTCCTTCACCATAAATCCTTTCAACATGTTTTACATAGCCTGATATAAACACGGTAACTGACCAATCACAGCATGCGTAAGACACAACTTATTTTATAATATAATATAATATAATATAATATAATATAATATATAATATAATATAATATAATATAATATAATATAGTTGATCGTCCAGGTTGTTGTAGTCTTGAGAAAGACTTTGTTGGTGACTGACGGTTCGATGATGACTGCTGCTGAGGCCGTCAAAACGTCTGTCACCAACAATAGTCTTTCTCAAGAGTCAAGACTACAACAAGCTGGATGATCAACTTCACACATCTAATGATACTCCTATACTTCATTTTAATAGTTTACAGTGTATTTAAAACAGATTTTGTCACAACTTGTCATAGATTATAATAGTAATTCCAAACAGAAGGTGGAGTCTGGGTAAGAGTTATAATATAATAATATAATATAACAATATAATATAATAATAAAATATAATATAATATAATATAATTGTATTGTATTGTATTGTATTGATGGCATATGATAGCTGGCTAATTGATGGCGTAGGATGGCTAATTGATGGCTAATTGATGGTGTATCACGATAGCGTAATCAATCCATCTTTTACATAGCCTGATATAAACACAATAACTGCCAATCACAATGTGCGTAAGACACGACTTATTTTATAAAATATAATATATAATATAATATAATATAATATAATATAATATTAATATAATATAAAATAATATAATATAATATAATATATAATATAATATAATATACAGTAATATAATATAATATAATGCAATATAATATAATATAATTGTATTGTATTGATGGTGTATGATGGCTAATTGATGGCGTACTGCAGTAGGATGGCTAATTGATGGCGTATCACCATGGCATAATCCATCCATATTACCTGTAATATACCCAGAATCTTATCCCGGCATTACCACCACCATATATTCAGAACTCGTAACTAGGCTCTCGGCAACGGCTTCCGTAGCTCAGTGGTCAGAGCACTGCACTAGCATAGCAGTGTCACGGGTTCAATTCCAGCCAGAAGGCCTTGAAGTTGCATTTTTCGCAACTGGTCCCGGTTTGGTCTTAAAATGTATGTATTCCAACACTCGAAATTTTCCTTCACCATAAATCCTTTCAACATGTTTTACATAGCCTGATATAAACACGGTAACTGACCAATCACAGCATGCGTAAGACACAACTTATTTTATAATAATATAATATAATATAATATAATATAATATAATATAATATATATATATATAATATAATATAATATAATATAATATAATATAATATATAATATAATATAGTTGATCGTCCAGGTTGTTGTAGTCTTGAGAAAGACTTTGTTGGTGACTGACGGTTCGATGATGACTGCTGCTGAGGCCGTCAAAACGTCTGTCACCAACAATAGTCTTTCTCAAGAGTCAAGACTACAACAAGCTGGATGATCAACTTCACACATCTAATGATACTCCTATACTTCATTTTAATAGTTTACAGTGTATTTAAAACAGATTTTGTCACAACTTGTCATAGATTATAATAGTAATTCCAAACAGAAGGTGGAGTCTGGGTAAGAGTTATAATATAATAATATAATATAACAATATAATATAATAATAAAATATAATATAATATAATTGTATTGTATTGTATTGTATTGATGGCATATGATAGCTGGCTAATTGATGGCGTAGGATGGCTAATTGATGGCTAATTGATGGTGTATCACGATAGCGTAATCAATCCATCTTTTACATAGCCTGATATAAACACAATAACTGCCAATCACAATGTGCGTAAGACACGACTTATTTTATAAAATATAATATATAATATAATATAATATAATATAATATTAATATAATATAAAATAATATAATATAATATAATATAATATATAATATAATATAATATACAGTAATATAATATAATATAATGCAATATAATATAATATAATGCATATAAAAAAATGCAATATGTTGCAGAGTTTCTCATTACTATTACCAGACAAATTGTCAGGAACGAAGGCAATTCTGTTCCAGTCAGTTACCCTTTTCATGCCGGATCGTGTCCGGTCACTTATTTTCAGGCTTGCTCTGGACTACCAATGCATTGCCTCTGGGGCCAGGGTAAACATAATTAATAAATTAATTCAAATTGATATATTTATTACTGCAGATGAATGTAATGTAGACCTTAATGATCAATGATCATCCTTGTGCAAACATGTTTTATGAGGCACTTGATGTTCATACAAGACTGGACAAATTCATTGCGACCAAGTAAGTACAAATGTTGATTGTATATTAATGAAAATAAAATTCAAAGTACCTAGTGTGGATGGGTAAGTTGCAACCGAGAGTAAACCAACATTGTAATTTGTTTTATTTAAACAGACTTAAATCAACAATTATTCATGGAGTCCAATATAGACCTGGTGCTGTCCTTCGACTTGCAGAAATGCAACCAAATGCAGAGCAAGATTATCCTTTGTTTGGACTACTAGAGAGTATAATTGTGTGGGAGGATGAGAAAATGTTTCTGGTGACTATTTTGAAAACAGTTGGTTTTAAACAACATTACATGGCCTATCATGTGGAAATGACAGAGGGGAAGACAGTGCTGACATACAACAATTTGCCATGGCATGGTGTTCTACATTGTATTGAAAAAGGAGAACAAAAATTTGTTGTTGACAAAGACACTGCCAGTGTTGAACTCTTTTAACATATTATCCAATGTTAAATGTGTATAATATATAACATATAATTTATTATAATATATGTATATTATAAAACCACTGAAAATCTTATTGCAGGAAACAAATTATTAGTATATATATATATAATATAGGTTCTAAGGATTTATGGTGAAGGAAAATTTCGAATTATACATTTTAAGACCAAACCGGGACGAGTTGTCAAAAATGCAACTTAGCGGCCTTCTGGCTGGAATTGAACCCGCAACCCTGCAATGGTAGTACAGTGCTCTGACCACTGAGCTACGGAAGCCGTTGCGGAGAGCCTAGTCACGAGTTCTGTATATTAATATATGGTGGTGGTAATGCCGGGATAAGATTCTGGGTATATTATAGGTAATATTTGGCATTCACTCGATCAAACTACATGTTGAAAGGATTTATGGTGAAGGAAAATTTCGAGTGTTGGAATACATACATTTTAAGACCAAACCGGGACCAGTTGCGAAAAATGCAACTTCAAGGCCTTCCGGCTGGAATTGAACCCACGACCCTGCGATGCTAGTGCAGTGCTCTGACCACTGAGCTATGGAAGCCGTTGCCGAGAGCCTAGTCACGAGTTCTGTATATATGGTGGTGGTAATGCCGGGATAAGATTCTGGGTATATTATAGGTAATATTTGGCATTCACTCGATCAAACTACATGTTGAAAGGATTTACGGTGAAGGAAAATTTCGAGTGTTGGAATACATACATTTTAAGACCAAACCGGGACCAGTTGCAAAAATGCAACTTCAAGGCCTTCCGGCTGGAATTGAACCCACGACCCTGCGATGCTAGTGCAGTGCTCTGACCACTGAGCTATGGAAGCCGTTGCCGAGAGCCTAGTCACGAGTTCTGTATATATGGTGGTGGTAATGCCGGGATAAGATTCTGGGTATATTATAGGTAATATTTGGCATTCACTCGATCAAACTACATGTTGAAAGGATTTACGGTGAAGGAAAATTTCGAGTGTTGGAATACATACATTTTAAGACCAAACCGGGACCAGTTGCAAAAATGCAACTTCAAGGCCTTCCGGCTGGAATTGAACCCACGACCCTGCGATGCTAGTGCAGTGCTCTGACCACTGAGCTATGGAAGCCGTTGCCGTGAGCCTAGTCACAAGTTCTGTATATATGGTGGTGGTAATGCCGGGATAAGATTCTGGGTATATTATAGGTAATATTTGGCATTCACTCGATCAAACTACATGTTGAAAGGATTTATGGTGAAGGAAAATTTCGAGTGTTGGAATACATACATTTTAAGACCAAACCGGGACCAGTTGCAAAAAATGCAACTTCAAGGCCTTCCGGCTGGAATTGAACCCACGACCCTGCGATGCTAGTGCAGTGCTCTGACAACTGAGCTATGGAAGCCGTTGCCGTGAGCCTAGTCACAAGTTCTGTATATATGGTGGTGGTAATGCCGGGATATTACAGGTACTAAGGATTTATGGTGAAGGAAAATTTCAAGTGTTGGAATATATAGATTTTAAGACCAAACCAGACGAGTTGGGAAAAATGCAACTTAGTGACTAGGCTCTGGTCAACTGCACTGGCATCATATTAAATTACTATTTTAAATCTACAGCGGGGGGGGGGGGGGGTATTTTTCAAGAAACCCTGCAAGGAATATATTTTTATCTGCGACTTAAGTATTAAAACTGAATTGTGATCGAAAACCTTTAAACTGCTCGCTGTGACTCATGCTTCGCTCGAAACATCAGCTCGTTCATCGGTTCACCATCTTAATATTTTATATATATATATATAGTCATACCTCGTGTATTCATGATCGAAGGCATTAAAATGTTCATCCATTCTGGTTTAGTCCAAGTTTAGACTTAATAGTGTTGGTAAACAAATCCATATATTTGAACAAAAACACGGTAATAATATACAATACGGTGGCATGTTTTAGACGATACATGATCATGAAAATTTATCGAAACCAAGTATCCATTGGCTAAATAAATCCATCGCCTGGCTCTGATTTGCCTTGTGTTGAATAAAAATTTTAAAATACAGTAATCGTCGCCATGTTTAATACACGATGCATACGCACGCGAGTCAAACTCGCGGCGAATCAATACAATCGCCGCGAGTTCGACTCGCGTAACTCGCGTATTACATTTTGTTATAACACAAGCGCTATTTTCAGTTTGATAATCCTTCCAGGGACAAAATAATGAGCATTCAAAATTATGAAAATAACATATGTATTAAAGCTAAGGAACATGTTGGCTGTGATGTTTATAAACCGGAAAAACCTATATGAAATACCTCTGGAATATCTAAATCGAGGTTTTCCGTACGTTGTATTCCTTGGAAATTAATTTTAGAATAAACACGCTCCGCCGTCCTGAAACATGCAAGAAGTGCAGCAAGATGTGTAAACTTGAATGGTGTGTTTATTTAAGCTGTGTAAAATGAAGCAAGGCGTGTAAATTTGAATGGTGTGTTTATTTAAGATGTGTAAAATGAAGCAAGGCGTGTAAATTTGAATGGTGTGTTTATTTAAGATGTGTAAAATGAAGCAAGGCGTGTAAATTTGAATGGTGTGTTTTTGCCTATGGCGTGTAAAATGAAAAAACTGTGCTAAATTAACACACTATTCAATATTCAATGGTGTGTAAAAATTACACACAAAAACATATGTGTAAAATAACACGCCTACGTGAGTAAATACACGCATAGGTGTGTAGAAAAACACACAATGCGTGTAATAAAACACGCATGGTATGTAATAAAGCACACACAGTGTTTTTTTGCGTGTTTTAGCGGCCACACTGTGCAATTTTACACACTAATGTGTGTAAAATTGCGCATTTCGTGTGTAATTTTACACACCAGTTTTTAGAGTGTATGATTTCAAAAAAGGCTTTGGGGGAACCATTGGGAACACCAGAGACAGTGAAAGGTACAGTGAAACTCGCTGCGGCTGTTGGTGCAGGAACGCTGTTAGTGAAATGGTTACAATCGAAAAAGTGGATACCGACAGACCCATTCAAATCAATGTAAGTTAATGGTGAGCGTTGTGGCTGGAGGAATTTTTAATGCAGTGGCTTTTGCAGGCGCTGGCTTTATGTTTTCAAAGTTTAATCATTCAGGTTATGAAGCTGAGATGAAAAGGCACAACCATGCGTTGGAGCAGTTAGCCAGTGCGAAAGAAGTGTGGTATGAAAACGAAATCGCTAAGAAAGATCAGATTCAGCGCTTGCGACAACAGCTCTCAGACGCTAACGCTGACATCAACGACACAAACCACGCGTTGGAAGAACTTAGAAGCGTAATGACTATTCAGTACAGCGGACGAGTGTTCACTGACCCCCCGAAGATTGCGGATTACTACCAACCGAGTGCGGAAATGAAGGATTATCAACTATTGTTTGTTGGCGCGCTAGGTTTGAGCAGTGGAGTAGCGGCGTGGGTACTCACTCGATAAAAAAATGTTGGAGTAGTATAAGTGATGGACAAACTTATGAGGCAGATGAGTTTTGGTTTGACAATTGATGAGATCGCGAATGAGACGCAAATTGAGTGTGGAGGCGTCTCCAGGCTCCACCACTGCTCGGATTGCAACGTTGTGAAAAACGTAAGTGACTGCGGTGGGTACGCGTGTCCAAAGTGTGGCGACATTGAATGGGGCTACACTCAGAGTTACAGTGACATGAGGCTCACGCGACCAAAAAGCGTTCACAAACGGTCTTGGTGGATGGGGAGGAGACTACGGAATGTTGTGAAGGGTGAGCACCTTGAGTTGATAAAAGAGGACTTCCTGAAAGTTGTCAACGTGCTGCACTCATGCAATTTGATAAAGGGTAGAAACGTTAGCAGATACGGATACTACATTATTAGGTTGTGTTGTAGAAGACAATTCGAGACGCTCGAAAGGGTGTCAGACCTCAAAGACGGAAAGGTGAAAGACTTGTTTGACAACAATCTGTTTAGGGTGGTGTACCCAAAGTTGGGATGGTGCGAAAGTGGTGATCGTTATTACAGCGAGTGGCTTAGGAAAAAAAATATATAAGTGTAGTATATAGAAGCCATGGGTGACGTCGCTAGAACTGATGCAGCTGTTGTAAATCCGCTAACAGGTAGAGCGGTCAACGTTCACGGGCGAGTCTACAATCAACTTGTTAGAGATGGTGTTTTTAGCGACACGACAAATGTCAGTATTGTTAATCCGCTAACAAACAGACGAGTTAACGTTGGCAGTCGGACGCGTGACCGTCTTGTTAGAAATCAGGAAGCACAGCCCACAGTTGAAGACCATAGCCCACGGCTGTTGGATCGAGCACTGAGAGGGTTCACAAGGTCTTATGGAGTTGAGGTGGTTAACGACAGAGACATCAACCAGGTGAATGGTAGTAGAGGCGCTGTCATCAACCTTTTGAGACGTGAGCTAGGTGAGACCAATGGGATGAAAGTGGTAGAGACAGTTAAGGTCACTTTTGAGAAAGCCTTAGAGCTCGATAAGACCACATACAAAACTGCCTACTTTAACAGCGAAACGTTTGTCGTCATTAATGAGCGCGACATTGAAGGTGTCGCCAACCGTGGGTCGGAACAGATCTTGACGCGGATAGCTGGGTGGTTATCTGAGGGGTCTGGATGGACTATCGACAAAATAGATGCGCATTACGTCAATATCGCTATTTACAGACCTTTGCATGGGAGTAGCTACATTGTGTTGCCAAAGGAGCTGCGCAACAGTATGAAGGGTTTGATAAACGTAAATAACGATGATGACAACGAGTGTTTTAGATGGTGTCACCTAGCACATAAGTTTCCTGTTGGAAAACACTCTGATAGAACGTCGAAGTACGCCAGCCATATTAGTGAGTTGAATTATGATGGAGTTGACTTCCCAGTCACGCTCAAAGATTACAACAAGATTGAAAAGGCTAACGAAATTAGCATTAATGTTTTTGGGTATGAAAATAAGCAGCCATTCCCTGTGTACGTTTCTAAGGAAGCGTACCCTGACCACATGGACCTATTGTTGATAACTAATGGTAGCAACAAGCATTATGTGTACATTCGCGACTTCAACAAGTTCATGTACCGCCAGACAGAGCACAAGGCTAGAAAACACTTTTGTAGATATTGCTTGCAGTGTTTTAGTCGAGCGGACGTGCTTGAAAGTCATGTTGAAGTATGCTTGGTCATCAATGGGAAGCAAGCTATTAAAATGCCGCAAAAAGGTGCGAAAGTGAAATACGAGAATTTTAGTAGACAGCTAAACGTACCATTTGTGGTGTACGCAGACTTCGAGGCTATCACACAGAAGGTGCACACAGCGACGCCATCAAGCGAACGTAGCTACACAAATGCTTACCAGAGGCACGTTGACTGTGGTTATGGGTATAAATTGGTTTGTTGCTACGACGACGAGTATAGTAAGCCAGTAAAAGTGTACCGCGGTGAAAATGCAGTTAACAAGTTCATTGGGGAGATGTTAGAAATTGTCGAATATTGTAAAGAGACATCTGAGAGTCACTTTAACAAAGAAATGATACTGACTGATGCCGATAAGAAGAACTTTAACGAGGCTAAAAGTTGTCATATTTGCAGTGTTGAGTACACTGGCGCTGACGTTAGAGTGAGAGACCACTGTCACGTGTCAGGTAAGTACAGAGGGTCCGCGCATCGCGACTGTAACGTGAACTTTAAGTTGACTGACAAAATCCCTGTGATCTTTCATAACCTACGTGGCTACGATAGCCATTTCATCATGCAGGAGATTGGTAAGTTTGGTCAAGACATAAATGTGATACCAAACAACATGGAGAAGTACATGGCGTTCATGCTTGGAAAAAACTTAGTATTCTTGGACAGCTTTCAGTTTATGGGTAGTGGTCTAGACAACTTGGTGAGGAACCTACCAAGGGACGCTTTCAAATACACGTCAGAAGTGTTTCGTGATGAGGGGTTGGCACTAATGACAAGAAAGGGGTCTATCCCTATGATTATATGGACTCCTTCGATAAATTCGATGAATGCGAGCTACCCTCCAAAAAGGACTTTTACAACGTTCTGAACGATGAACACATCACGGAAGAAATGCACGAGCGTGCCATCGATGTGTGGGACTACTTTGATGTTAAAAATATGGGTGGGTATCACGACCTGTATTTGAAAAGCGATGTGCTCTTGCTCGCCGACGTTTTTGAGAACTTTAGAGAGACGTGCCATCGCGAGTATAAATTAGACCCTTGCCATTATTTCACATCGCCTGGATTGGCTTGGGACGCCATGCTAAAGATGACTGGAGTGGAACTCGAATTATTGTCCGACATTGACATGTTCCAGTTTGTAGAATTAGGTATGCGTGGTGGTGTGAGCTACATTTGCAACAGACATGGTGTGGCGAATAATAAATACATGGAAGGGTATGACAAAGAGCAAGAGTCGAAGTATTTGATGTATCTTGACGCCAACAATTTGTACGGATGGGCAATGAGTCGAAGTCTACCTACGGGTGGCTTCAAGTGGTTGACTGGGAAAGAAATAGAAAAAGTTAATCTGCACGACTATCACAACAATAGTAAAAAGGGTTTACTGCTCGAGGTCGACTTGGAGTATCCAGCCCATTTGCATGACCTACACAACGATTACCCGTTGGCTCCCGAGAAGATGGAGATAACCGTTGACATGTTGTCGGAGTACTGCACGAAAATCAAAAATAAGTTTAACGTGAGTGTTGGTGGTGTAAAGAAGCTGGTGACTAATTTGATGGACAAAAAAAAGTATGTGTGTCACTACGGAAATCTGCAGTTGTATGTGGATCTTGGATTAAAAATCAAAAAGGTGTATAGGGCCCTACAGTTTGACCAGTCCAAGTGGCTAGGCAAGTACATTGACTTTAACACTGTCAAAAGAACCGCGGCTAAGAACGCTTTTGAGAAGGATTTCTTCAAGTTGATGAACAACAGTGTGTTCGGAAAAACGATGGAAAACTTGAGGAAGCGTGTGGACGTAAGATTAGTGACCACTGCGAAGAAATTTGAAAAGCTTGTCTCAAAGCCGACGTTTGTGTCTTGCAAAATATTTAGCGAGAACTTAGTCGCTGTCCATAAAGTTAAAGAAACGCTGACACTAAATAGGCCTGCATATGTGGGTATGTGCATACTAGACTTGAGTAAAACGCTGATGTACAATTTCCACTACAATTATATTATGAAAAAGTACTCTAGCGACACCTGTAGATTGCACTTCACTGACACTGACAGTCTGTTGTACTCAATCAAAACTGACGACGTTTACTCCGACTTTATGATGGAGTGCGAAAAGTTCGACAATAGCGACTATCCTGCAGACAGCCCATTCTTTTTTAGAGAAAATAAGAAAGTTATTGGGAAGATGAAGGATGAGTGCGCTGGAACGCCAATTGTCGAGTTCGTCGGGTTGCGCAGTAAAATGTACAGCTATTTGAAAGAGGGTGGTGGCGGCGGGAAAACCGCTAAAGGTATTAGAAAAAATATAATTAAAAAGGTAATCAGACACGAAGATTACAAAGGTGTGTTACTTGAGCAGAAACAGTTGCGACACACAATGAAGACCATTAGAAGTGTCAAACATCAGCTAGGTAGCTATGAAATTAATAAAGTATCGCTATCCTGCTTCGACGATAAACGATACCTTTTAGAAAATGGTATTGACTCCTACGCATATGGTCACAAAAACATTGTAGTGAGAGATACCACTGAAAATAGTGAACAAACGGACTAATTCGCGAAACAACCGGCCACCTGTTAGTATGCAAATTAGTTAATGTTGTTAACCAATCAAAAGAGCGCCATTTTGCTCCCCATTTGGGTACTTGTTTGGATAAAATATTTGTTGTGGGCGCTGGTGTGAATTGACCAATCAAAAGAGCGCCATTTCGCTATCCATTTGGATAAACATCACCACTAGAGTCAAAATCTAGTGGGTTTTTTTTCGCGCGTGAATTGAGACAACAGCAGAACGCGTCGGTGGTCATAGTTTGTCAAACAAAAATGTGAAAATATTGAAATGACACTTTCTATTTTTTAAATATGCGAAAATGACGAAGCGACACATTCTATTTTTTAAATACGCTAAAACGATGAAGCGACACATTCTATTTTTTAAAAATGCGAAAATGACGAAGCGACACATTCTATTTTTAAAATATGGCTGAAATAGCACCAAAATTTAGCGAAAATCGCGATTTGGTATAAATTTGGTGTTGTTTCGCTAGTCTCGCGTGTGTTTGACATCAATTGAGTAGAAAACGTGAGGGGCGTCAAGCTTGATTAACGACCGCCATAGTAGTATAGAGAGTGGGGGTGCGAGCTTATTCGATGTTGACCATAAATATAGAATTACTGAAATGACGCCAAATTTGTGGCAAGTCGCGATTTGGCGCAAATTTGGTGATGTTTCGGTATTTATATTTATGGTCAACATCGATTGGGCTCGCACCCCCACTCTCTATACTACTTATTGCTATTGGAGTAAATAAATATTCTTAGTTCATTTTTATGTTGATTCTATTTGGTGTACCACAATCCTGTTAAAGAAATTGCACTGTCTAAAAAGTCAGAGAGGGTTTTGAATTCAGCAGTGAAGAGTGGGATTAATAAATTATCATTTACAAGTTATAATATCCATAAGATGTTATATAACAGCATCGCTAAGATGTTATATAATGTAGTTATCCATGAATAAGTTTATACAATATAATTCATTAGGCCTGCTCTTCCTTGCTGAATTCAAAACCCTCCCTGCTTTTTAGACCGTCAATATTCAACATAATTGATGACTGTGGTACATTTTGCAGGACCACCTTAAAAATGAACTAAGAAGGTTAGTGACCTTAAAGTGCATATACGAGAATTTTCAATTTTTTTCTAAAAATCGGTCGTATCGAGACGATTCTAACGATATATAATATACCTTTAAACGGATAAAAACTTCTCGATATATCTTGCATCAAACATAGCAAAAAAATTGTTTTTCCAAAACATGGCCGGGAGAAAAGAGTCTGAGTCCGAATAACGCCAAATCGGGAACAAGCTGCAAGACGACTACAGTTGTTTACTATAGTTTGGAGAGACAGGCTGCAGCGATTTATCGATTACTCTGTATTTTGTGACAATGTCTACATCTGGATCTTACTCAGACGAAAGTTCAACAGTGGACACGCATTTGGACTTATCTGACAACTATGAACTCGAGTTGGAGGAAATATCTGCTTCACTAGATGCAGCTTCCCCTTGTCAGGAAGATAAAGACGGCCGGAGAGACGGTGCGGTTGTCCTACCATATAACGATGAACCAATTGCTGATGAAGAATGGGTTCGGACATATGAAGAAGATAAAGAGAGAGAGAAGATTCGCGTTGAGGCTGTTCAAGAACGATTAGACGGTGGAGTTCCTAATTACTTTTTATCTCATTGCGTCGACACCAAAATGACGACTGACCGAGCGACTGACATTACTATTATCGTTTGAATATTGTCTCGGTGCAAATGAAACTCCAGAACGAGTACGAAACTCAGTGCTGTCTAGAGATTGCGAGGTGCGTGAAAGCATTGAGTTCTGACGACGTCCTACAAGATGTCGAAACGCCACCATCATAACAGCAAAATTCTACTTTAATATACAGTGTACGCATATTTATACGACTTTAGTTATATACTTCGAAGCTGATAATGTTAAAGCCTATTTATTCACGCGAAATCCAGAATGATGTTTAACACATGATGGTACACATCAACTATTAGTACAATAAATATCACTTGCAGGGTCATTTATCTTATTTGGGCTAATTCCTCCTAAACTAAAATAATATAATATATTGTCCCTCCGCAGTAGTCAATAATTTCTCCACCAACTTTTCATAATTGCATAGGCGCTTAGCTTTTTATTTATTTATTTCAATCTAGTGACACAACATTTAAACTTTTTGGGGTTTGTACAATCAATATCATATAGAGAATTTATTCTCTCAGCTTGTCGATGGTCCATCATCTGTGTATAACAACTTTATATTGATTGCCTTGGGCAATCTAAAACATTCTTATGACCCTTCCATAGCATGAAGGGTCATAAGAATGTTTTAGATTGCACAAGGCAATCAATATAAAGTTGTTATAAATTGTGTTATACCAGTCTGAGTCATCTTCCTCAAAGCCTGTAAATTCATCCCCACTTGTTTTAAATTTTGTTCAAATTGACTGATACACAGATGATGGTTATTATGGTAGTGTGGTCTTTGACTTTGTGTTGTTTCCACAACTTGAGATACTACAAAATAACACAAAATAAAAAAACTTGTTAAAATACTTTAGTAATCCTCAAAATCATTGTGCCATAAAGACAATTTGTTCATGTTATTATGTAATTAATTTGGTTTCCAATTGCATTGGCTCATCATCCTTCAAACAAACATAATTTGGAAATTACAAAAAAAATAGATAAATATAGTAAGCACATGAGTTATCATCAGTTTCAACATACAGGGTATTCGTGTATTTTAACTGTCTTTAATAGCAGATGTATTTAATTACCAAATCAGTGCCTGTAACTGGAGAAGACTTGCAGCTGACAAGATGTTCAATGACAATTATTTCCTTGGTCTGTTATTTATAGTTATAGTAAATAGTTATTTATAGTGGCTTATTGTTTGTGATAAAAATTATTTGAAATATGTTCTCACCTTGCGTCGTATCGCTCTTGCCGCTCGCCATGAAAGTTCTTCACGATCATCTTTGTTATTCCAATTTCATCTCTCTTTAGCCACGGAATGTAGGCCTTCGTTGGTCCTGGCAAACCAAGTTTTCTCACATAATCGTGTGGATTGAAGTGTTTACTGAGCATACGCAGCTTGACCTGGAAGGAAGGCTCCCATTTTTGCGCGCTTGCGCTTAACAAAATCTATCCAACGTTGCCGTATTTCTATTGCCTCCGGTCTCAAATTACCAGCATAAGCTATCTTATGCTGTATTATACAATTCTCAAGGTCTGGCTTGTTGGAAGACCCGTATACAACGCATCGCTAAGGGATTTTGTCCGCAGTTGGATCGGTAAAACCAAGTAAACAACTGTAGTCGTCTTACAGCTCGTTCCCGATTTGACGTCATCAGCGTTATTCGGACTCAGACTCTTTTCTCCCGGCCATGTTTTGAAAAACTCGTGTTTGGAACAAGATATCTCGAGAAGTTTTTATCCGTTTAAGATATATTATATATCGTTAGAATCGTCTCGATACGGCAGATTTTTAGAAAAAAATTGAAAATTCTCGTATATGCACTTTAACCTTGGGAGCCATGTTGATTATTTATCTTGACACTATGCACCTCAGTGAATAACCAATGTTAATATGGCTATACTTGTTAAATAATGACAAAAAATTGGATCAATTAGTGCTCTCTGTTCATCTCAGTATTGATAAAGATGTTTTGAATAAGGACAAAGATGTTTGTAACAAGATTTTAACAAGATTCCAATTTCAAAAAATAAACAGACTTACGCCCCTATCACGCCCCTTTTTCAAGTGTCGGTTGTCATGGCCACTTATGTAGTGTGCTTATTGATGGAGTGGTAGCCTTTTCTGTTTACATAATCGTTCTCGTGTGTATATGGACCTTGGATCCTGATATGTGTGCAATCAATACAACCGATAACACAGGGAAATCCAGCTTTCTGAAAGAAGTTGAGTTTAGCTGCTTCTTTATCAAGGTCGGACGGCCATTGAATAAACTGCTCTTGTTTGTTGGTAAGTGCAAAGCAAACGTCTCGCACCACTCTCGATACTGTAGACTTGTCGACACCGAACGTATCACCGATAACCTGCAGGAAACTTCCGCTTGCAAAAAATCGCAAGGCAATTAAAATCTGGATGTCTGGATCTAGCGAGTGATTGCGCCCTGTGCTCCGCATTAGGTCCTTTCGAAGGAGGTTTGTAATAAAATTTATAGATTGCCTTCCAAATCTATACCGATCTCGTAATTCAATATTCTATTTTCATCCTCTCATCCCAACCACACTAAGCAATCCATCCCTTACTCTCAATTCTTGCGTCTTCGCCGCTTATGTAGCGACGACCAAGATTTTCAAGTCAAATCAATGGAAATGAGATCTTTTTTTGTCCAACGTGGTTACCCTACCAACCTTTTAGACCTCGCCGTTCAGAAAGCTTTTCTCGTCCCCCGTTTAGACGCCCTTGAACCATCTTTGGAACGAGTTTCAAACAATAAAATTCCTTTAGTTCTAACATTTCATCCTTTCAATTTTAAAGTTAAAAATATTATTAATCGGAATTTTCACATTTTACAAAATGATCCTGAGACGTCAGCCATTTTCACCGACAACCCTTTGGTATCTTTTCGCCGTAATAAAAACATTCGTGACTCCTTAGTACATAGTGCCCTTAAACAAAATACCTCGGCACCAGCGGGAACATTTTCTTGCGGCCGTTCCCGCTGTAACACATGCGCTTTTCTCAATCCCACTACAGTTATTACTGCCCCCAAATTCGACCACACAATCCGTCATGCTTTTTCATGCACGTCCACCAACATAATTTATTGCATTTCATGCGATAAATGCCCTAAAATCTACATCGGTGAAACTGGGCGACGTCTTTCAGACAGGTTTGCTGAACATCTTCGTTCCGTGAGGATCAATGATGGTGACAAACCTGTAGCCCGCCATTTCAACAGCTCCAACCATTTGGTTTCAGACATGAAAGTCTGTGCCATCCTTCCCATCTCCGGTGGCAACGATAACCGCAAGCGTCAAGAGAAGCGTCTCATTTTTAAACTTGGCACCACACATCCTCTTGGTCTTAACGAACGTTTTTCTTTTATTTAATTTCCCACAAGTTTTTGGTTATTTTAGTTTGCTTGGAACCAATTTATTATTATTAATTTTTTATTATTCGCGTATGCACTTTCATTCCTTTTCAAGTTTTTGTTTCTTATGCTAATATTATCGCCTAATCCCCTTGAATATTGGACCTGTCATTTCTCCCGCCCCCTCAGTCTGCTTGCTGATCGACTGTTAAAAATAGCAAATGATCTAACGTTTCCCATCTCATTAATTATTAGTTTGTTTATCTCCCGTGCATTTGATTGGCTACTTTCTACTTGTGACACCCTTTTGGCATATATATAAGCCCTATTTATTTAATTTCATCTCGTCTTACTCTGATGAAGGGCTCCGCTCGAAACGTCAGTATCTCGTCACTAAATTCTTGGCAGTTTACCACCTTTTCACTTTGCCATGTATATTTATGTTGTTGTGACGATAACGTCGCTCTCTTCGTTCATGTCTTACAACAAAGTAAATCATGCCTGCCATAATACTGCGAGAGTGCAAGTTAATCGGCCGATTAACGACTTAATCTACCTAGTGAGGTGGATTAAATTTTACCCATTTTTTAAACCACGATTAGCGCTGATCAAGCTTTGTACAACGCAAACTAATCGTAGGTTAAAAGTTAAACCCAGATTAGGCAAATTTAATCCTGGTTTAGCGCTAATCGGCTTTTGAACAACCGGCCCCAGCAGTATAGTCCCATTACCGCCCCCACCCCCCCCTCCCCCAATTGACTTTGTGTTGCTACGGCCCTGTATAGCGTATATCTGTAGTAATAGTATAAGTATATAGAGGTAGTCGCATAAGATAGTATATAGAGGTATAATATATATATATATATACTCGGTAGTACCGGTATATATAGTATATATAGTACTATATAGACTAGAGTAAATCCCTCGTTATAATGTAAATATATTCGTTCTGCAATCTGCACTCATTCAGCATTCACTCATTCACTCATTTCAGCACTCATTCAGCAGATATTTAACAATTAGTCACTGAAGTCGAGGTGATTATCGGTGAATATTAAACAGACAGTTTTACTTTGAACTGTGCTAGATATAATTTGTAAATCCAATGCTCGATGTTTTCTTCACGCGTGAGTCGGCGTGACAGCTTTCAAAAACACACTAACGATCAAAACGGACGTAAAAATACAAATAATTACACGATAAATAACTTCCTTACCCTTAGACAGTTCTATCTTGAGAGAAATCTGATATATACAATGTCTTTATGCTAGGTTTTTGAGCCTTTTCGACTATTTTTAAGTTATAATATAGTCGCCATTTTGAAAAAAAATTCGTCATGTTTTAGAAACCATACTGCCATACATCAAAATGATGATTACGAGAGGGGACTGGAACGAATAAAAAAACACTTTTTCAAGTATGATTTCTAGTGATGTTCAACGTTTAAGCTCAGAAATTATACTAAAACGTATTCTTAATGTCCTCTTGACAAGCACTTTTAACAAACTATATTCTCTAATTTTGTTAAACTAGTTTACCAGGAGGAAGAAATAAGATGCTAATGCTGTGTGTTACTTCTTAGGCTGCCATCACAAATACGCACAAACCAATCTTCCCTGACAATTCCAAGAAAGACCATAAATCCTGGTCTCTTAATTTTTCAACTCAGCGTCTCCTTCCCTGATTTAAAAGCAGACACAAAATATATTGCTTACCTGAGGATACAACGCCCCCCACTGATTGTGAAAATTGTAGGAGGAAGTGCCAGATCTATCCCCTGGAATAAAAATTTTACCTTAGATGCAACACATACTATTGACCCACTGAAACCACAATCGACGGATCACCTCAAATATAAATGGAGCTGTAAACAGAAAAAGCATCCGGGAATAGTAGGTGGCTGCTTTGGTGAAGGTGAACTGCTTTCTCGTTATCAAGATGATAATACAGCAATATTTCGAGATAAACTTCTTGCAGACCAGATCACCTATGTATTCACCGTCACCGTATCTACCGAGCATGGAGAAAAAACCTCTGGAAATTATACACAAGAAATCCAAGCGATCCCTGGCAGTTCTCCCCTATTAATTTTAAAGTAAGTAGAAACATTTCCTGAAAAAGTGCAGTTCGTGTCGTGACGTCAGAACGACAATTCCCGACTGATCTCCGAACGAGGCGGAATGATAAATGTGGTGAAGGCTAATTGTTTATATAACATATATGTTCTTTAAAAAACCCGCTTTAAATTTCTGTTTCGATTCAGTAATAACCTAGCCTGCTAAGCAGACGTTACTTTTCTATCCGCGTAAACTGGTGGGGAAAAATAACAATAATAAAATTTAATAATAACCCTGCTTTTAATAACCCTGCTTTTCTGAATCGAAACAGAAATTTAAAGCGGGGTTTTTAAAGAACGAAGCATATATGTTATATGAAGAATCGCCAAAGTCCTGGTGACTACCAAGTGTCTTGGAATATTAAAATTGTAATAGGAACACTTATCCCATCGCAACGGAGGGTGATAATCTCGCCGCGGCAGAGATCCATTTCTCACGAAAAGTTTGTATATATATATATTTGAGCGAAGCATGGTAGGACCAACTTCTTATAAGGAAGTAAAAAGTTGTTTTGTGTGATCTGTTTGAATCGGACAATATTTGGGCAGACAACATGAAGCGGCCATTGGCGATTTGTGATCTGCGAACTACAAAAACAGGTTTTTACGAAGGGTATACACGTTTGCGTAATATAATAGGTACTTGTGTTATGTAGTCATAATTCCGTAATTCCGGTTAAATATTGATCGAGATAACGTTCAAAATAATATACGACTAAGCGGGTGCCTGATTGCCGACTAATTTCTAAGTACATAAACCGTTTTTACGAAGGTATGCACGTTCTCGTAATATAATAGTCACTTATGTTATGTATTGAGACTCGGTAATTCCAAATCTGTTTTCAGAATTGAAAACAGTTAAATATTGACCGAGATCACGTTCAAAATAATATACGACGAAGCGGGTGCCTGATTGATCCAAATCTGTTTTCAGAATTGAAAATCGAGTAAATATTGGCCGAAATAACGTTCAAATCTACGTGCGATTTGTAATCTGCAGACAATAAATTATAAAATAAGTAATAAATACACGATGTACGTGGTCTGGGCCCTGGGGACCATGGCTGGGGAAACGAAACTCTAGGAGGGGGGGAGGGTAGAAATGGCGGGTGAGGGGTCATTGCGGAACGTATATCTAGTATTATCCTGGACCTGGTTGTTCAAAAGCTGATTAGCACTAATCCTGGATTAAAATTTAATCTGCTGTTTTATTTCAGAATGTTTTGGTTGACTAGTGTAGTCCAAATTTCACAGAATAAATTTTTGAATTCATACAAAATCTGTCAAAGAAAAGTTTTAATTTCTTTAGCACGTCTTGAAAAATTTGTCCACAAATCATTCCCTAATCCACGATTAAGCAAATCACCTTTAGAACAACAGGCCCTGGTATAAGGGTTAGTATTGGGCCAAGGTTAGTATTGAGCCCAGCCTTGTACTCATTATTTATGAGTACACTCGCGAGAGACACGCGTGTCTTAATGGCATGACTATATAGGATGGCAAATTATAGGCCCAAAAACTAGTGTTCGGGACTTCAGGATGAATTAAGAGTACATTTGTTTGAGTACATTTGTAAGAGTACATTTGTAAGAGTACATTTGTAAGAGTACATTTGTAAGAGTACATTTGTAAGAGTACATTTGTAAGAGTACATTTGTAAGAGTACATTTGTAAGAGTACATTTGTAAGAGTACATTTGTAAGAGTACATTTGTTAGAGTACATTTGTAAGAGTACATTTGTAAGAGTACATTTGTAAGAGTACATTTGTAAGAGTACATTTGTAAGAGTACATTTGTAAGAGTACATTTGTAAGAGTACATTTGTAAGAGTACATTTGTTAGAGTACATTTGTAAGAGTACATTTGTAAGAGTACATTTGTAAGAGTACATTTGTAAGAGTACATTTGTAAGAGTACATTTGTAAGAGTACATTTGTAAGAGTACATTTGTAATGGTACATTTGTAATGGTACATTTGTAAGAGTACATTTGTAAGAGTACATTTGTAAGAGTACATTTGTAAGAGTACATTTGTAAGAGTACATTTGTAAGAGTACATTTGTAAGAGTACATTTGTAAGAGTATATTTGTAAGAGTACATTTGTTAGAGTACATTTGTAAGAGTACATTTGTAAGAGTACATTTGTAAGAGTACATTTGTAAGAGTACATTTGTAAGAGTACATTTGTAGGAGTACATTTGTAAGAGTACATTTGTAAGAGTACATTTGTAAGAGTACATTTGTTAGAGTATATTTGTTAGAGTACATTTGTAAGAGTACATTTGTAAGAGTACATTTGTAAGAGTACATTTGTAAGAGTACATTTGTAAGAGTACATTTGTAAGAGTACATTTGTAAGAGTACATTTGTAAGAGTACATTTGTAAGAGTACATTTGTAAGAGTACATTTGTAAGAGTACATTTGTAAGAGTACATTTGTAATAGTACATTTGTAAGAGTACATTTGTAAGAGTACATTTGTAAGAGTACATTTGTAAGAGTACAAATGTACTCTTACAAATAAGAGTAAGAGTACATTTGTAAGAGTACATTTGTAAGAGTACATTTGTAATGGTACATTTGTAATAAGTACATTTGTAAGAGTACATTTGTAAGAGTACATTTGTAAGAGTACATTTGTAAGAGTACATTTGTAAGAGTACATTTGTTAGAGTACATTTGTTAGAGTACATTTGTAAGAGTACATTTGTAGGAGTACATTTGTAAGAGTACATTTGTAAGAGTACATTTGTAAGAGTACATTTGTAAGAGTACATTTGTAAGAGTACATTTGTAAGAGTACATTTGTAAGAGTACATTTGTAAGAGTACATTTGTAATGGTACATTTGTAATGGTACATTTGTAATAAGTACATTTGTAAGAGTACATTTGTAAGAGTACATTTGTAAGAGTACATTTGTAAGAGTACAATTTGTAAGAGTACATTTGTTAGAGTACATTTGTTAGAGTACATTTGTAAGAGTACATTTGTAGGAGTACATTTGTAAGAGTACATTTGTAAGAGTACATTTGTAAGAGTACATTTGTAAGAGTACATTTGTAAGAGTACATTTGTAAGAGTACATTTGTAAGAGTACATTTGTAAGAGTACATTTGTAAGAGTACATTTGTAAGAGTACATTTGTAAGAGTACATTTGTAAGAGTACATTTGTAAGAGTACATTTGTAAGAGTACATTTGTAAGAGTACATTTGTAAGAGTACATTTGTAAGAGTACATTTGTAAGAGTACATTTGTAAGAGTACATTTGTAAGAGTACATTTGTAAGAGTACATTTGTAAGAGTACATTTGTAAGAGTACATTTGTAAGAGTACATTTGTAAGAGTACATTTGTAAGAGTACATTTGTAAGAGTACATTTGTAAGAGTACATTTGTAAGAGTACATTTGTAAGAGTACATTTCTAAGAGTACATTTCTAAGAGTACATTTGTAAGAGTACATTTGTAAGAGTACATTTGTAAGAGTACATTTGTAAGAGTACATTTGTAAGAGTACATTTGTAAGAGTACATTTGTAAGAGTACATTTGTAAGAGTACATTTGTAAGAGTACATTTGTAAGAGTACATTTGTAAGAGTACATTTGTAGGAGTACATTTGTAAGAGTACATTTGTAAGAGTACATTTGTAAGAGTACATTTGTAAGAGTACATTTGTAAGAATACATTTGTAAGAGTACATTTGTAAGAGTACATTTGTAAGAGTACATTTGTAAGAGTACATTTGTAAGAGTACATTTGTAAGAGTACATTTGTAGGAGTACATTTGTAAGAGTACATTTGTAAGAGTACATTTGTAAGAGTACATTTGTAAGAGTACATTTGTAAGAATACATTTGTAAGAGTACATTTGTAAGAGTACATTTGTAAGAGTACATTTGTAAGAGTACATTTGTAAGAGTACATTTGTAAGAGTACATTTTGATATATCTGATCATTTACCAGTTATTTGTATAATCAATATGAGGGTAAAACGAGGAAAGGAAGGACGATATTTTAGAGATTATGGTAAATTTAATGAAGCTTATCTAAATGATATTAATTTAATAGACTGGAATGATGTTATTACTAATTCCAATACTGATCTTAATGATTTAACTACTGAAGTCATGCATATAACAACAGAGATTACTAATAAACATGTTCCCTTTAAATTAACACCACGGTGTAAAGTGAAACATTTGATTAAGCCATGGATAACAAATAGTATTTTAAAATCTATAAAACCTAAGCAAAAAATGTATTACACACATTATCATTCAAGTGATATAAAAAGGTTAATTATTATAGAACATATGCCAATAAATTAAATTAAATTAAACGTGAAAGTAAACATCAATATTATAAGATTAATTTTCAAAGATGTAAGGATAATCTGAAAGCTACATGGAAATTGATTGGTTCATTAATCAAAAGAAAATCGAAAGGTCAATTAATTTCAAGAAGACATGTGAGGAATAATAGGATGTTTACGAATCCTCTAGATGTTGCTAATCAAATCAATCAGCATTTTGTTAATGTAGGAGTAACGTTGGCAAGTCTAATTGAAAATGTAGATGAAAACCCAACTAATATTATACACATTCTCTACGGATGTATGGTGAAGGAAAATTTCGAGTGTTGGAATATATACATTTTAAGACCAAACCGAGATCAGTTGCGAAAAATGCAACTTCAAGGCCTTCCGGCTGGAATTGAACCCGCGACCCTGCGATGCTAGTGCAGTGCTCTGATCACTGAGCTACGGAAGCCGCTGCCGATAGCTCAGCCACGAGTTCTGTATATTTTGTGGCGGTAATGCCAGGATAAGATTCCGGGTATATTACGGGTAATATTGGCATTTCACTCGATTAAACTACGTGTTCTCCACAACTCTCCGGTTTCAAGTTTTGTAATGTTTCCTGTTTCTCGATTGAAGGCACAAAAATTATTTTCCAACTTAAAAGAAAATAAAGTTTCATTAGATATACCTAATAAATTGATAAAAATAGCATGTGAACAACTTTCGATACCCTCCACTCATATTTATAATGAATCGATTAAATACAGGTGTTGTGCCTGATCTTTTTAAATTAATTTTAAGTGATCCTAAATAACAATAGAATAACAATATAATAAGAATAAGGATATAAGGATAAGGATGAGGATGAGGATGAGGATAAGGATGAGGATGAGGATGAATAGCAATAGCAATAACAATAGCAATAGCAATAACAATAGCAATAGCAATAGCAATAGCAATAGCAATAGCAATAGCAATAGCAATAGCAATAGCAATAGCAATAAGAATAAGAATCATTTAGATATATCAAAGTTTGCAGAAAGTATTAACAACGTATATGCAGTTCAGCAGTTATAACCTTCATCCACGTTCTGAGTCAATGACGCCCAATGGTTTGAGCATATAAATGGCATTCAGACTAGGAATGGTTCAGGTTGGATTCCACGAAGGATAGCATGCATTTAAATTTAGAATTATTAATGGGAGCTGTATATATCATCACTCAACTTTTTTTCTGTTATAGTTGCGTCTCAAACTGTGCTGAAATGTTGAATCCAGATTCACGTCTCTCTCTCGAAAGCATATGCCAGTATAACTGTGACGGAAACAAATATGAATGGAGACTTAAAAATTCAACCGCAACAGAAACAACAGACGACATATGGCCAAATAAAACCCTCACAAAAATCAATGCTTCATCACTTGTAGTTAAGTCTGGAACCTTTAGAGAAAATCACACCTATATCTTACAACTGCTTGTGACAAACATAGAAGGTATGCAAAGTCGTGTGGAAATAATCGTGATGTATCTTTGTTGTGCTAGTATAATATTGTACTATATCATGTTTTTATTATATCAGTCATATAGATAACATTCATTATTTTGAGTATAATGTTGATCCACACTCAAACCGTTGGATAAGCCTTGTTAAAATCGTATTTGTCTCAAAGCTACGAAAAGGATAATTAATTGTATCTGACACGTGTATAACGTAGGCGTTGGTATTTAGAGCCCAGAATGAGAGCTTTGTCCTGAATACAGTCAATTAAATCACAGTTATGTTGTAGTACAATAATTGCTTTTTCGATTTCTGGCTTCGATGAAGTTTGGTTGTAAGATATTCTATGAATATTCTATGAAAAGATATTCTATAGCCTGCGTGGCGGCGTTAGGGGGAGGGGGAAAGCGGAAAGGCGAAATGGGGAAGGGGAGGAGGGAACGCCTGCACAAAAGACCCATGATTTTGGATTTCCGCCCATGAAAAACTGTCAAAAACAACCAATCAGCGACTAGCGGGATTTCCTCGATGATTAAAACATTTCACTTCTGGCAGAATCGTGAAATATCCATGTCTGAAAAACCGTAAAAAGCTTGACTGCATCTGGTGGAAACAAGATTTATTTTGAAAATTTATTCAAGCAATCGTGTAGACATGGCCGGAAGCACAGACTTGATTCTGACTGAGGCTTGTGAATCAATCGGCTTGCATTACTACGCAGTGAAACTTTCTCTGAGCGGGTTTGTAGGTCTTGCGGCAGAAAAAATAAGAAATGCTTTTGAACTTTATAACTTTATGGAATCAGTATTAACACATGCGAAAGGAGACAGCAATGTTCAACCAACCGATAACATTAATAGCCGTGATAGAATTAAGCGACATCTGACTGCCGAACACCGTAACTCCAGAATGAGATTTGGCCAATAAATTTCATATGCAAGACAACGTAGCTAGAAACCATCACTTATATACGTTTATCCGTAAGTCTCGCTATTCTGAAACGTCGAAGGAATTCTCTGAAGGCCCAGAGAGCATTGTTGAAACACCTGAAGACAAGGACAAGGGATCTCGCCTACGAGGGCTGGAAATTTTCCTAGGGAAGCAGCTATATTATTGTGATTTCTACCTGCCGACTGATAATCACGCGCTCGCACGAACGTAAATCTACCAAATCCATAATCAAACTCTCGCCAAATCCCGTTGGTAATACCAACAAAACATATTTTCCTGGCAGCAGCTCCCTCGTAGCAACTTTTTGTTCCTGTTTTAATTTAAAGCTACGACCAGCAACGAACTGAAGATCGGTTAAAGCTTTTATATCTATCGTTATCGACTTATCGGTTAAAGATCTTAAATTTAAAAATCGCCATTTTTAAATGTTTATTTCCTGACAGGAAATCCTGAATACTAATGAGTTGAGTTAGCCAATCAGAATTTAGCGTCCTCTGGTGGACGTAGAAATCCAAAAACATGGGTCTTTCGTGCAGGCGTTCCATCTGCACTCACCCCAGTCCCTGGCCCCCTCCCCCAATCGGCCTGAACGCCTGCTTCGCAGGCTAGATATTCTATGAAATTGCATTTTTCGCATAAAAATGTTTGTAAGGCAATATCAAATTCATCGTGGTTCATTGCATAGCTCTAGTGGTGGTCTTGTTTACTGAAAAGTTTTATACCCTCAAAGTGTACATGAGTGGAGAAATTGTGTTTCCAATAAATCCAGAAAACTAATTTGCATAAAATCTGCCGCTTATCATAAACACAATTTCTCTAGATATACAAATGCTACAAGTGTGAAAAGTTTCAATAATCAAGACTACCGCTATAGAGCTATGCAATGAACCAAAATAAAGCTCAGATCTGCATTACAAAACATTTTATGGTGAAAAATGCAATTTCTCATGATTTAGACTATTGAGCCACCTTAAAGGGACACTCCGCCAAAATACAAATGTAGTTCATATGAAAGATCTTACTGACTTTAGTTGATTTCCAAAGTTTCAGCATTCCTATCAATTTAGTTAAGAAGATATGGCTAGTTGAAGTTGGAGAGTTTGTCCAATTTGGACGCCATTTTGTTTCTCAAATATGACGTCACTGAGTGATGCTATCTTGTATTATGCCTAAGAAGCTCCTCTACTTTCCTGCAATGAGGAACTAAATAGTTTATTTCGACTAATTTTCGTCCAAACAGTATTCACAACAGCTATCACTATGTGATTGCCATCAAAACAACTCCACTGCTGATAAAGAATCACTCAATGACGTCATTTTCGAAAAACCAATATGGCGTCAAACTAGCTTCAACTAGCCATATCTTCTTAACTAAATTGATAGGAATGCTGAAACTTTGGAAATAAACTAAAGTCAGTAAGATCTTTCATATGAACTGCATTTGTATTTTGGCCGGAGTATCCCTTTAAACAGTCGTGTGGAGCAAATGGAGCAATATATAAATTGAAAACTTTATATAGGAACACCAACAAAGTACGAACACCGTGAAGTATTACTGCAAGTGACATGAAATCTGTTCATCTTTACTTGGTGAACAAGAAAGGGAATCTAATAAATGAACCTCAGCTTGCTAAAAACGTTGGTCCGATGTTTCACTGTACAGACATCACGCTTGGTCAATAAACTGTTTTGTTATACAATAGTCATACAATTTCGATTGTGATTGGCTAAAAAACCTACAGACAATTCTTGATGTCTTATTGCCACCTACAAAATATCAAGAATTGTCTGTAGGTGACGTATAATTGTCTTTGCGTGGCTTCCTAAACTCCCTAACATTACATCTATATTTATAATTGTATAATAAAACAATTATTGGATTCGGCTATCCAGACCTCTGTCAATGTTATCCGCCTCAGCCTTCGGCAGATAACATTGACCTCGGTCTGGATAATTCTTGATATCATGCTCAGCCTCATCCCGTTTCCTTTTTTTTTTTTTTGGCATATGATATATTTTCGGTGCGAGCAGTCGAGCAGCCCACTATTCTTGACGGCATCCTGTCTTCACTGAATGCCGCCTGATAATAATGCCAGCTAGATCTCGATATATGCGATTTTTGTTGGTGACGATGGTTTTGAGCATGCACTACGTATGTTCAGCGGTGTATGATGTAGTACTGCCCACTTTCTGCTCGCAGCATGCCCTTACAATTTGTAACTTCCAGTTTTATCTTTTATTCTGCGAAAAACGTTTTTAAGGATAAAAAAAGTACAATCTACAATAAACTGCAGTGTATTGACAAAATGATATGAGCAACTATAAATACCGGTTTACCGCCCTGAGCTAATGACAACCACCTCTTTATTTTAGGAAAAACTGGATTCGTGTCGTATAAAGTGATGGTCAATTCTCCTCCTTATGGGGGAAACTGTGAATTCAGTCCAAAGCAAGGCATTAGCATGAGCACAGAATTCAATTTCACTTGTCAAGGATGGCTTGATCATCCGAAAAATTCCCGTCACCCTTTGAAATATAAACTATTTTATACATCTCCTATCTCTCCTGATTACAACTTTTTGGTGTACCATGGCCCGAAAACCACATTAGATAAAATTCTACTACCATCTGGAGCTGAAAGTAATAATTACACCTACATCGTTACATTGCAAGTTGAAGATGTTTATGCAGCTTACGCTGAATCTAAATTTCTAGTCAAGGTTTGTAAGAAATAGTATTATATAATAAATATATATTGAAGTATTTAAAACATGAGAAGGAGCGTTTTATCATATTTAAAATGCGAGCGCGCAGCGCGAGCATTTTAGATATGATAAAACGCGAGTTCGAGTGTTTTAAATAGCTTCAAAAACAATTGATTGTAATCACTAGGGAGTGTACTAGTTTTTATTTTCTATTAGAGGTAAATTGGGTTAATGTATGAAATGCAAATTAGCAGGAATTTTATATAAAGTTCGTAGAGACTTTATATAATTTTCATGCTGATTAGTATTCATGGTTTTATCAGGTATAAAAGCCTTGCGCGTGACTAAATACGGAAATGTGATTGGACAATTTGGTTAATGAATATTAATAAGTTTTTGAAATATATATATATATATATATATATATATATATATATATATATATATATATATATATATATATATATATATATATATATATATATATATATATATATATATATATATATATATATATATATATATATATATATATATATATATATATATATATATATTATATATATATATATACCGTATATATATATATATATATAAATATATAAATATATATATATATATTCAAATATAAATCAAATAAAACTCTTAACATTAAAAAACTTTATTGACCAACTTTTCGGGATCTTGCCCCTTTATCAAGGTAATATTACAGAAGCTAGTAAACCTACTTATATATACAATTCTTAAAGTTCATTAATTTATTTCTTTACAACTGCATAACTAACTTGCACCGAGTAATAACGCCTCGATTAAGAACTAGCTTTTTTACCCTACCCCTCGGTTATTAGTAAACACTTATTGACCAAGCGGGAGGTCTTTACGGCAAAATTATCTTGCCAGCGGTCTTTCAGTACAGCGGACCAAGCAACGAAGGAGCGAGGTCTGTGCATAAAGACCAAGGGCAGGATAATTTTGCTGTAAACACCGACCAAACGAGGTTAATAAGGTTTTTATTATATGCCTCTTTTAAATGTCTCACTTTTCCTCAATTTTTTTCTCAATTTTTAAAAACTTTTCAGTTTTATAATGACCGGTCTTTACGGATTTGTAAATACCGCTCAGCAACCAATAAAAGCTGCGTTAAGACCACTCATGAGCAGTGGCGCCGGTAGGATTGGCAAACTTGGGGGGAGGGCAAAATTTAGGACGTCCGGGGTTTTTGTCACTAAAGTATATAAACTTGTGACAATTACTCACCAATAGTTTTTCAAAATAAATAAGTTTCTATTTTGCTAACATTAATAATAGACCCCCTAAATGTTTCTCGACGAATTTCTCACTATCTCAAAAACGGTCCTGGCGAAAAGTGGGGGGGGGGGGGGCGGCCGTCCCCCCTTGCCACCCCTTACTGGCGCCACTGCATGCTTACTAGCCAAACCATATATAATAATCATCTTAACTCGTTATATGACTTATTAGGTTGTACCGGAGAAAATGGGAGCAGGCAACAACTTGGAAAAGTTTAAGAACATAACTTCAACACGCCTTACAAACTTGATGGGTTCTGGTGACATACAAGGTGCTAATAGACTGGCTATTTCTCTCATGTCAGAAATAAAATCGAGTTACCATAACGATTCCGAAGAAAAGGATCAGGTAAACTATTTTTGAACTTAAACAAGATCATCTTGCTATTGGATATTTCTAAGTAAAATATTTGATGCACTGTACATCATGTTTTTATTTTATTATTTATTCTGAGTTTTCGACCTGCACACTCAGGATACGCTTACACGAAGTAACCAACTTTAGGCATCATTAGGTCCCGTACACGCGTAAAAACGCACAAGCTGTTGCAAGTTGTCAACAGGCGTGAACAATGTTGTTCATAACAGGCGTGAACAATGTTGTGCTGCACCCTGTGAACAATGTTGTCAACAATGTTGTTCACGCCTGTTCGAACAACATTGTTCACCGATGATGAATCAACAGGCGTGAACAATGTTGTTCTAACAATGCGTATCAAGCATGATAACAATCCTGTTTTATGTTGTGCCAACACACATGAACAAGGTTGTCAGAACAGCAGCTATCATGCATGATATCAATTTGTTTTATCATGTTAAATTTTCTTGTTTTTCACGTTTTACGGGATTTTTTCACACTAATAAAAATAACTAAACTACACAATATCTCGTCCAAAACATTTATTAAAAAAACACACAAGCAAGGCTACGATACAAGCTGTCACTATACAAGCAAGAACTTAAAACGTTTCTGCACTCGTATGACGCATTTGTGAAGGTTTTCTTTTCTTATCGGACTAGTCTTCAGTGGATCAACTTTCTCCCATCTTGTAGAACACCTGCATGATATAGTCAAGTCAGGAACCTGAAAGTGAAACAAACAAAAAATGTTTGTCATTTCATATTGTTTATGATCACAACTTGATTAAGCCTTGTCAGCGCTGCAGTATCACCCTTTATAAACTAGGAATAGTTAACACACTAAAACTGCCCCCGCGTGTCTCGTTTGCTTATGATATGTGGAGACTGATGGACGCTTTCCCACGTCGCATGAAAACAAAAATTAAATATACAAAAACGGCCCTTGCTCGTTCTTGTTTTTGAGACAGAACAAGGCGGGTAAATAAGATTTACATAATAACTTCTTATTAACCGAGAGCGCGGTCATTACGGGAAAATATCAGACCGAGGTCTTGACAGTACGGACCGAGCCCGTAGGGCGAGGTTCGTACATAAAAGACCGAGGTCTGATATTTTCCAGTAATGACCAAGCGGTCGAGGTTAATAAGAGGTTTATTATATGGCATGGCTTTTTTAAACAACATACTTTACATACATTTTGAGTGACAGAATCGTCATTTTCAATCTTGTTCTTGTTCTTCTATTGCTTTCATGATAGTAATACTCTCATTTAGATTGTTCATCGTCCGACTCGTACATGATTTAGTGCTTAATTTACTAAATTCGTTCAATTTTTGCTGCTTTTCAAAGTTTCCTATCGTTGTTCGCTCCTTTGTAAACAAAATGGCTGACAAAATCCGTAATCCGGACCGGTCCATTACGGGAAATAACGGACCGGCACGTGACGTGTCTCAGCCAATCAGAGCACGCAATTTCACCGGAAGTAGCTTGTGCCATATAATAATTGACAATAATGCTTGAAAATTTATCCCACTTTCCCAACTGGAAAACGAACCCAAGGTGTCTGGTTTAACGGCCCTCTTGACCACTGAACTTTAGTATTGAGAAAAACTGTCAGGACAGCCTCGGTCAGGAATTTGCGACGACCATCAAGAAATTAGTGTCAAAAATTTTCCGATTATTACAACCGAGAGAAGACATCGTATCTTCACTTTATTGTCGTGAACGAATTTTTTTGTTATTCAAGCTTGAATGAATGTATATTTTCATTAATCAAATTCCTCCGCTAGTACAGTACTTGCAGACGGTATAGTTCAGTATTCAAGGCAACAAATTTACAAAATCCTAGTATTTGACTGCGAGGAATTTTCCCGTTTCGAGCAGGACGTAAACATTTTGAGGGTGCATGTAAACACATATTTGTGAAAATCTCTTCAAAAAGTATTAAAAAGCGTATACATTTTTCCCATATCATAGTTATAAATGCATTCAACTTGTACAAAAAAGGATCTTAAGTTGACATAATACCTTAAGGCTTTACTGTTGAAACCAACCGAAGTTTCCATGGAAAGGACTTGATTCACCTTCAAGCCGTCGACTAAAATCAAAAGTAATATCATAAGAAACTTTTAGTCTTTCAATTGGTGAGAATGCTTATTCACTCTGAAAAATATCGTGCAGAATTGTAACTCACCTTTATAGCTACTAAATTTTGTCCCGGGGCTTTGTCACTTCGTTGACCGTCTGGCTTTGTGGCATCAGCACCATGTAGTTATATCTTTATCTTGCTTTTTCGTGGTAAAATCGTTCGTACCTTCTTGAATATATATATTTTGAGGTCATAGGTAGAGTTTTAAAACCTTTATCTGCTGTCAAAAATACATTTAACGAGAGATCGTCAGAGACGCTGCAAAATTTCTCGTTCGGGTCTGTCCTCCCAACAAACTTTAACGGCTTTTGCCATGATTTTTGAACAGTAAACAAAGATTGTGAATGGTTGATCATAAGCTATCCCAATTCCTATTGGTTAATCATGAACGCAAAGTTCAGGCCAATATCCTGTTAAACCTGTTTTTCGTTTGAACAAGTTGTTCACGCATGTTGGAACAACGTAAAACAACTTGTTGACCCAACAACGTTGTTCGCACATGATATAACATGTTGTTCAAGCATGATGAAGTAACAAGGCCGAACAACCATGTTACAACAACAATGAACATGGTTGTTCTATCAATGATGTTTTTCCCTGTTCCAACAACCATGAACAACCATTGTTGGCTGAACAATGCTGAACATGTTGTTGGAACAATGATGAACAACATTGTTCGTTCAACAATGTTGTTCACGCATGATAGCCGCCTTGTTACAGTATTGTTCAGCCAACAACATTGCAACAACTTGTGCGATTTTTAGCTGTGAAAACTTGGTTTGTTCACGTCAACATTACAAACGGTCAGCGGTCGTCTTGCACAACGCGTCTTATTTCATAAATTATAAGTGTCTTTGAAACGAACATTTTACATTTTACATCGCATGTAGAAGGAATTGTAGATCATATTACCCTCAGCCTACGTTAACATTAATAAAAGGATTTCATATGTATAGTTTAATAAACGAGCAGCAGTGTTTTATTAGATTTATAACACGAGGGAGTAGCCCCAGTGTTTTAGATCTGATAAACCACGTGCTGCGAGTTTATTAAAAGGCTTCAAAAACGACCCATTTGATAAGTTCATTGGCGTAGTAATTTTGAAAATCAATGTTGTCTAAAGGCGCTGTTACACTGCAATTTTTCACGCAACTTGTCTCGCAACACTGATCTAGAGGCACATTAAGTAAGAAAAAGGTCAGCAGAGTGCAACGTGGGCCCATGCTTGCATTTACACTTTTTACTTAGCATGCCTCTAGATCAGTGTTGCGAGACAAGTGAAAAATTGCACAGTGTAACAGTGCCTTAAGGCGAGAAAATCGTAGATAAAGTTTATGTAAATCAGGACGAATCTTTATCCAGTAGTTACCACACATGTGGATCGGACCATCACTCAGGGTCTTAAAAATAATTGAGAAGAAAGTGCTACCTTTGCAATAATACAGTACCAGCAATGCTAAGACTTTTGGGTTTTCTCGGATAGCGACCTTAAATCTTAGGTGCTCGGAACCCTGTTTGGGTATTTCGTTCACCTATAAAGGATTGATAAATATAATATACTAAACTAAATTATTTTTTCTTTCAATTAGATGTTTTACGACATTGTAAAAGCTATATCTGATCACCTTCCTACTGATCTTAATTCTATGAGGCAAAGTATTGAGACTGTTGCGGTTGCTGTGGATAGCGATAAAGAAGTCCGTCCAGAAACTCAAGTACGTTGTTAAGCCAATTTATAATAATAATAATAATAATAATAATAATAATAATAATAATAATAATAATAATAATAATAATAATAATAATAATAATATAATAATAATAATAATAATAATAATAATAATAATAATAATAATAATAATAATAATAATAATAATAATAATAATAATATAATAATAATAATAATAATAATAATTTAATAAATACCTTTTGAACACTAATACGACACAGACATTCCAACTGCCCCAATTATTTTGCGAGTCTCCCGAAAGTTCATGCAATCTCCCAATCTCAAAATTGTTTTATCAAATTCTCCCGATTTTTTAAAAATTTCTAGAAACGGGAAACAAATTCACAAACCTACTATTTTTAGCGACATATGGGAAGATAAATGGGTCAACATAAACATGAGCTACGGGGGGGAGGGTGTGCTACAACCTCAAAATCTTTTTACGAGTTTCAGTCGGCAGAAGTTATATTTTAGTCGGCAGAAGTTATATTTTAGTTGGCAGAAGTTATATTTTAGTCGGCAGAAGTTATATTTTAGTTGGCAGAAGTTATATTTTAGTTGGCAGAAGTTATATTTTAGTTGGCAGAAGTTATATTTTAGTTGGCAGAAGTTATATTTTAGTTGGCAGAAGTTATATTTTAGTCGGCAGAAGTTATATTTTAGTTGGCAGAAGTTATATTTTAGTTGGCAGAAGTTATATTTTAGTCGGCAGAAGTTATATTTTAGTTGGCAGAAGTTATATTTTAGTTGGCAGAAGTTATATTTTAGTTGGCAGAAGTTACATTTTAGTCCGCAGAAGTTATATTTTAGTCGGCAGAAGTTATATTTTAGTCGGCAGAAGTTATATTTTAGTTGGCAGAAGTTATATTTTAGTTGGCAGAAGTTATATTTTAGTTGGCAGAAGTTATATTTTAGTTGGCAGAAGTTATATTTTAGTTGGCAGAAGTTATATTTTAGTTGGCAGAAGTTATATTTTAGTCGGCAGAAGTTATATTTTAGTTGGAAGAAGTTATATTTTAGTTGGCAGAAGTTATATTTTAGTCGGCAGAAGTTATATTTTAGTCGGCAGAAGTTATATTTTAGTTGGCAGAAGTTATATTTTAGTTGGCAGAAGTTATATTTTAGTTGGCAGAAGTTATATTTTAGTTGGCAGAAGTTATATTTTAGTTGGCAGAAGTTATATTTTAGTTGGCAGAAGTTATATTTTAGTTGGCAGAAGTTATATTTTAGTTGGCAGAAGTTATATTTTAGTTGGCAGAAGTTATATTTTAGTTGGCAGAAGTTATATTTTAGTTGGCAGAAGTTATATTTTAGTTGGCAGAAGTTATATTTTAGTCGGCAGAAGTTATATTTTAGTTGGCAGAAGTTATATATTAGTTGGCAGAAGTTATATTTTAGTTGGCAGAAGTTATATTTTAGTTGGCAGAAGTTATATTTAATTTTAGATATGTTCGATTTAACACGGACTAGTAGAATCATTAATTAACTTTTAGCACTTATCAGTTTAAATTAATCAGTCAAACTAGCAAATTTAAGACTCACAAATCTAATGTTGATGTTAAATGTTTTGTTTATATGTAATTGTAATCAGTGAGAGAACACCAAAGACATAAATTTATTAAAATGTCATCACGTTTTAATTCATTCCGTATTGAGAGTGCGTTATTAACGTAGGACAAATTAACCATTTCACCAGCTGACCAGGTCATTTTAGTAGGCACCCAACGGAAAGACAATATTTTGACAAGCTTCGATCGATAGGATGTAGTGGGTGTACAAGCTCGTGCGTCAGTCGGTTGAAGTGAGCTTACACCCCCCGTAATATTTTCTGAGTACGGCCCTGAATATAAGCTCATAAGCTTATGAGCTTATCATAAGCTTATGAGCAAATATAAGCTCATATTCGGAAACATAACTCCGTATCGCGTTCGGTTGCTTTGTAGAGAAGTCTGCTACATGGGAAGAACAAAATGTGCGCGCGCTCTAGGTCGGAGAAACACAATAATGGCAATGGCCGCAGTAAGAAGTGGGCATGGATGCGATACAGATAGTGATCAAGATAGTGATATTGATTAAAAAATATTTATTAAAATTTGCAGCGCAGCGCAGCGCAGTAATAATAACGTCATGACACCTTGAAATCATCAAAGGTGTACGAAATAATGGCCTTTATTGACGAGATAGTTTGTTGTTCCTTTTAGAGAATTCCATGATTTGATAGCACTATAGAAAATAGTTCTTTTTAAAGAATTAGTTCTTGGCTTGGGAAGAAGATATACCAATTTACATCTAGTATTATAAAGATGTTAGAGAATATAATGTAGGAGAAAAACGTATTCAGCTAAAGAAAAACCGTTATTATTTTTACATAGTTGAATCGTATATATGGATATATTTTACACTAATACTTCTCGAGACCACTGTGATCAATTTATTTATTTTTAACCAATTTCACTTAGGGTTATTCATTGAATAAATAATCTCGCGAAATGACGTCATATGACATCCTAGACGTCATATTTCATTCGGGCAAGTTATATTCAGCCCGACTTGCAAAATTTCGGTACGCCTATGGAGCTGATTAGCAGAGTTTCCTTTCCTTTGTTCACGAAAAAAATTCCTCTGTTCAAACTATTAAGATGTTTGTCATAGTTAACAGTTGGCTGTTGCCAATTACTCCTGTCCATAAAGATAACAACATAAACTACACAGCTAAAAATTGCACAAATTGTTACAGCATGTTGGCTGAAAAATACTGTAACAACGAGGCTATCATGCGTGAACAACATTGTTGAACGAATAATGTTGTACAGCATTGCTTCAACAATGTTGTTCGTCATTGAGTAAACAACAATGGTTGTTCACGGTTGTTGGAACAGGGAAATATAACAATGATACAACAAACATGTTCACTATTATCATTGTTGTCAACCTTGTTAACAAGTTGTAACAGTATTAATGACTGAACAATGCTGTAACCACTTGTTATCATGGCTGATCAACCTTGTTGATAACATTGTTCACGGGGTGTAGCACAACATTGTTCACAGTGTGTAGCCCAACATTGTTCACAGTTGATAGCACAACATTGTTCACAGTTGACAGTACAACATTGTTCACAGTTGACAGCACAACCTTGTTCACAGTTGACAGTACAATATTGTTCACAGTTGACAGCCCAACATTGTTCACAGTTGACAGCACAACATTGTTCACAGTTAATAGCACAACATTGTTCACAGTTGACAGCACAACATTGTTCACAGTTGACAGCCCAACATTGTTCACAGTTGACAGCACAACATTGTTCACGCCTGTAAACAACTTACAACACGTTGTGCGTTTTTACGTGTATAAACGATACACATATTTGCGGTGTACAGATACAAAGCTAGAAGCAACATGAAAAGGGTTTCGTTAAGTCACACGCCTGATTACATCTGATTGCATTTTACACATATATCGTTTAAGAGCCTGTACATAATTTACAAAGGTAATATTTGGCTTTTACACTTGGTGAATCAGATGAAGGAAAGGTTATGGTAAATTACATTAGTTGCTAAAAAATGCAACTTCAAGACCCCGGATCTTCAGACGACGAGCGCTCTAACCGACTGAGCAACAGAAGCCGTTGCCGTGAGCTTAGTCACGACTGCCGTGAGCTTGACTACGAGTAATGCTGGTGATGCATTAATTTATATAAATAAATAAATATAAATATTTCCATGATAGCAATGGGCTCTGGAAATATAATAGTTTCTAAAAACTTTCCATCGCCTGTGCATGCAAGACATATGTCGTACTTGGAGCATTCTTTAATTTATACCCAAGGGCAAAGGAAGCAGCTACTCCTCCCACCGTCCTGCGAGCCAGTGATGAAATGATACAGCGACAAGTAATCCCCTGTTAAGGAATGAGTATTAGCATCATGCATTGCGCGCTCACCATCAAACTGGCAGACATTTTTCGAAACACGAAATTCATTTGTTGTTTATGTAACGAATGTGATTTAGTATAATTAGTTAATTGGTTAATTAGAAGAATTAGATTAAGCGTGACTTTAAGCCAAATGCTTCGGCTGATAACACTACCAAGACCTTGATTATCCAGATATCACAAAAACCGAATCCAATAATTGTTTTATTATATATAGTATTCATTATACATTGTTATTCAAGTAATTTTTCGATTTCTTCTACAGTCGAAGACTGTATTGTTTTTGCTTGTGTAGGTTAATACTTTATCTTGCAGGATATAGCGAACCCCTAATCTCTTGTTTTGTGGTATGGTTCGCTATATCCCTGCAAGATGAAGTACTTACCCTTGTGTGGAAAGCTACTACAGATTATTCACTAATCTGTAGGTTGCGCTGATTCCCATAATTAACTGTATGCGCTTAGCCAATGAGAAGACAGGAAGTGACTACAATGTATAATAATGTAAATTAGCTGTAGACGCCACCCTTCCTGATTATAACATTCTTCCCTTTACGTAAGATATGTGCACAATAGTTTGTAGAAATAGTATCAGTATATTTCGTTATCGACATGTACGCCCTATTCGGGCCTAGGATATATAAAAGAACCTAAACTAAGAGAATAAAGGAGTTCTGACTGAAAGCCTCGAAGTGTGCTTTTCGGTTCGCTCCATTTATATCCCTCAATATCTGAGCAATCTTTGATACAAATTAATCATATTCTCATTTTCTTTTAAGAAGACATACCTGATTTAATATTTATTATGCTATTTTTTGAGAAACTCAGCGATTTTTTATAAAATAGCGTATAACCCAAACTCTAAATAAAGACTGGATCGAGCAACTATTGTTCAGAAAATGAAGCCGGAAGTAGCTCGTGGCCGCCATCTTGTTGGGACCAACGTTATATAACGCGAGTAGGCGACAGAGACTAGATAGACAGAGATTAGATAGACAGAGATTAGATAGACAGAGATTAGATAGACAGAGATTAGATAGACAGAGATTAGATAGACAGAGATTAGATAGACAGAGATTAGATAGACAGAGATTAGATAGACAGAGATTAGATAGACAGAGATTAGATAGACAGAGATTAGATAGACAGAGATTAGATAGACAGAGATTAGATAGACAGAGATTAGATAGACAGAGATTAGATGGACAGAGATTAGATAGACAGAGATTAGATAGACAGAGATTAGATAGACAGAGATTAGATAGACAGAGATTAGATGGTATGAAGCCGGAATTAGCGCGTGGAGGTCATATTGGACTGACCACGGTGGTCACTCCAATATGACCACCGCGAAATATTCCCAGCTTCATAGTTACTGTAATGGAGCCGTAATTTGCATTCTAAATTACGGGAAAACCTTCGACAACTGATTCATTTTAGCATCTTAAAAGATCAGATACAGATAGTCTCTGTCGCCTACAGGGGGCCAAACGTTTACGGTCCGAACCATTAAAGACTGGAACAACTTAAATGTTGAATTAAGGAGAGTTAAAAACGTAAAGCTTTTTAAACAAAAACTAAAACAACCAATTTTAAACTATCAGAAATCTTTTTTAATGTTTAGATAGATTAATTTTAATATAAGATAGTAACATAGTATTAAACTTAGCCATAGGTGAGGGCCACAGGGTCATCAGTATAATTATTTACTGTCATGTATTTTTTTACCCTCGTTAAATAAAGTCTCAAACAAATAAATAAAGTCTCAAACAAACAGTAAAACTATAAAGCGTGGTCCCTTCAAGATGGCCACCGCGAAATATTCCCAGCTTCATAGTTACTGTAATGGAGCCGTAATTTGCATTCTAAATTACGGGAAAACCTTCGACAACTGATTCATTTTAGCATCTTAAAAGATCAGAGACTGATAGCCTCTGTCACTCATAGTAAAACTATATAGTGTGGTCCCTTCAAGATGGCTACCGCGAAATATTCCCGGCTTCATTTTTTTGCAGCATCCAAATAATAGTTTCTCGATACAGTCTTATTTAGAGGTCAGTGAAATAGATCGATAAATCGTTTACTAATCAAAAGTTACATTGCAGTAAAGAAACACTGAATTGCATAACTAATTACATACACTGTCCCTATTGTTGTCTTTGAAATACACAAAAAACTATAAACCATAAAGCTAAAAACTACCAGCAGTGTTCAGCAAAGTACTGATATTTTGTACTTAAGTAAAAGGAAAAAGTAACTCGTCAGTTTATACTTAAAAAGTAAAAGTATGGCCTGAAAATCTTAAGTAAAAGTAAAAGTATGGCTGGAAAATCTTACTTAAGTAAAAGTAAAAGTATGGCCGGAAAATTTTACTGGCAAAAAAATATTCCATAAAAGTACTTCTGAAACAAACTATATATTAACCACTAACCAATATGCCAAATGACAATTGATAATCTGGTACTGTACTTTAATCTGGGCGCTGTTAGGCGGCGCCAACTCAACAGTTGCCAATCACGTGGACATGCAAAACCAACTTCACGCAATTTCTCCACTTTAGCGTTCCAAATTTATTTTTTTACTTTGCCGATAAAACAAAAGTAACGAAGTTAAAAAGTAATTATTTAACAAAACATTTACTGCGTTACAAGTAAAAAGTATTTGTTGAAAATATACTTTGTTACAAAAGTAAATTTACTTCGTTACTGGCGAACACTGACTACCAGCAACAATTCTGGATATACATTTATTTGTATATATGCATAACGGATTTATAATTGTCAGATCTTATTGGGCCGCTGATGTATAATTGATTCATTTCCAAGTTACATGTTATATTTTGTCAAACGCTGTATTTTTCATCAACTATAAATGTTTTTAGATCGTGGCTATATATACTTTTTTACGAACTTCGGAAATGTTAAGATCAGAAGCCAAAGAAGATATTGGTAATGATGTAGTGGAAGATATTGCATATGGTTTGCTAACAGGAATTGGTAGTATTATGAAGTCTTCATCGTTAACCCAAGGGAGAGTCCATGAGCTGGAGGAAAAAAACACCACATTGACCGAACAAGATAAACAAGATTTATCGAATGTGAGTAATATTTATAGAAAAGTCGTTTCTATTTCAATTTAAAATTTTACCATCTAAAATAAAAAAAATTTCAATGATCTTAAACTATAATCATCTATAAAAATCTAAAATAATTAAATATTAAAATAAGTTATATAATTATACTTTAAAACATTAAAACTATAAACGTTATTTAGAAGTCTTTCCGTAATACACAATCCAACGTTTACATCCGGTAAGGCCAACGGTTATCCCAAAATTATTGAATGAATTTTGATAACAACAGCCAAGATAGTTTGGGATTTTCTTTTACAGATATTGTTGTAATTTTAAATAATTTGAAAATAAAACAGCATGTTTATAATTAACCCTGTGCTAAGTGTTAATCTGCTTTTGGACAACTTGGTCCAGATATTTTGATATTTGTTGTCTTTGGATAATAATAATAATAATAATAATAATAATAATAATAATAATAATAATAATAATAATAATAATAATAATAATAATAATAATAATAATAATAATAAAAATAATAATAATATTGATGATAACAAAAATGATAATAATAGGAAATATTAAAATAAATGCTGATATTAATCAAAATTAAAAATAATATATAAAAATAATAATTAGCCAATTGTGTCAACATCAAAAATTCTAAACTGACTAATTTTAATATACATAATTGAGCTCCTAGAGTAAAAATCTCTGAAACGCATTTTTATGTCACTAATGTAATTTTAACTTGAATAATAGAAGTAATAATAACAGCCATAACAACTACTACATCAAACGAAAAGGACTACATCATCATCATCAGCTACAACATCATCAGCTACAACATCATCAGCTACAACAACAACAACAACAACAACAACAACAACAACAACAACAACAACAACAACGACGACGACGACGACGACGACGACAATGGCGACGACGACGACGACAATGGCGACGACAATGGCGACGACAATGGCGACGACAGCAACAACGACGACAGCAACAACGACGACAGCAACAACGACGACAGCAACAACGACGGCAACAACGACGGCAACAACGACGGCAACAACGACGGCAACAACGACGGCAACAACGACGGAAACAACGACGGCAACAACGACGGCAACAACGACGGCAACAACGACGGCAACAACGACGGCAACAACGACGGCAACAACAACGGCAACAACGACGGCAACAACGACGGTAACAAAAGACGGCAACAACGACGGCAACAACAACAGCAACAACGACGGCAACAACGACGGCAACAACAACAGCAACAACGACGGCAACAACGACGGCAACAACAACAACAACAACGACGGCAACAACGACGGCAACAACGACGGCAACAACGACGGCAACAACGACGACAGCAACAACGACGGCAACAGCGACGGCAACAACGACGGCAACAACGACGGCAACAACGACGGCAACAACGACGGCAACAACGACGGCAACAACGACGGTAACAACGACGGCAACAACGACGGTAACAACGACGGCAACAACAGCAACAACGACGGCAACAACGACGGCAACAACAACAACAACAACAGCAACAACAACGGCAACAACGACGGCAACAACAACAACAACAACGGCAACAACGACGGCAACAACAACAACAACAACAACAACAGCAACAACGACGGCAACAACGACGGCAACAACGACGGCAACAACGACGGCAACAACGACGGCAACAACGACGGCAACAACGACGGCAACAACGACGGCAACAACGACGGCAACAACGACGGCAACAACGACGGCAACAACGACGGAAACAACGACGGCAACAACGACGGCAACAACGACGGCAACAACGACGGCAACAACGACGGCAACAACGACGGCAACAACGACGGCAACAACGACGGCAACAACGACGGCAACAACGACGGCAGCAACGACGGCAACAACGACAGCAACAATGACGGCAACAACGACAGCAACAACGATTATGGCTACGGCTATGACAGTGATAATGGCAGTTACAATTACAATGACAATGTCTGTGACTGTGGCAAGGACACCACATGACACACTCCACGCACGATTTTTAACAAACAATATATAATACATAGCAGTTGCAATAATGATAATAATAACAATAATATTAATAACTATTATGAAAATAACTTTATTTTTCCACAGAAAAACACTGAAAAAACAGGTGGTACCGAGGTATGCCGTGCAATGTAAAATATCTTAACTAACTAATATAAGAAGTTGAATTTAATGTCAGTGTGTATCTGTGCTTAAGCATTCATATGGACTAACATGCAGATGTAGTGACTACTAATGTTTTATTATATAAATAATATATGATAATGAAAGAAAATTCCCCGTATTACTTAGTCCTTGTCACATGTGGTGAAAAAACAAGGTATGACTACTACGCCATTCAGAGATATAGTATAAGAAGAGAAGTAAAATAACTTCAATATGTCGATAAATACATAAGTAAAATTAGTACTTCCGTATTTCCATTGACGACGTTTCGTACGATCAGTGTTCAGCAAAGTACTGATATTTTGTACTTAAGTAAAAGTAAAAAGTAATTCCTCAGTTTATACTTAAGTAAAAGTATGGCCTGAAAATCTTACCTAAGAGAAGTAAAAGTATGGCCGGAAAATTTTTACTTAAGTAAAAGTAAAAGTATGGCTTGAAAATCTTACTTAAGTATAAGTATGGCAAAATAATATTCCGGAAAAGTACTTCTGAAACAAACTATATATTCTCTAACCACTAACCAACATGACAAATGACAATTGATAATCTGGTACTGTAATTTAATCTGGGCGCTGTTCGGCGGCCCCAAATCGATAGTTGCCAATCACGTTCACGCGATTTCTCCACTCTAGATCTCCAAGCTTCTCCAGCAGTATTTCGCGACTTCGCGTTCCGAATTTCTTTTTTTACTTTACCGATAAAACAAAAAGTAACGAAGTAAAAAAGTAATTATTTAGCAAAGATTTTACTTCGTTAAAAGTAAAAAGTATTTGTTGAATGTAAATAATGAATTTTTACTTCAGTAAAGTAACGAACTAAATTTACTTCGTTACTGGCGAACACTGCGGATGATATGTCCTTCTTCTTGATCTGAAGAAGGACACACATCTTCTGAAACGTCATCAATGGACGACGAGCCGTAGACGAAATTTCTTACGCTTTTCTCAACACGAGCAACATCCCAAGTGTTTGGATCAGGCCATCCAAACACGCAAACCATTAGGTATTTCTTTTATAAAAGAACAATAACACACTAGTTTTGTTTCCTTTGAACCCCGTGTTTGGGCAATTGGATGGCCTGATCCAAACACGGGTAATGACCAATCAGAGCTTGCGAGTAGACATGTTATTTTATAACGTTAGTTCTAACGTTGATCCTAATTAATTATTGTTATAATGTTTCCTTCAATTCATTAATTCCAAGATCTATTAATGTATTGTATAAACGAAATAATGAATATTTTCATTATCTGTGATCCATAGTGGGGATAAATGCCCCAGTATAAATGAGTAATATTGATATTTCAGTTAGTATCACAGATTTGGATTTATCTTTACACAGTTTAGATAACGTAGTCTTTTTGTTTCATAAAAATGGGCCTCCATTTTGGTCCCACCCCAGGCGTTAATGTTCCATGCGGTACCCCATGTTCGCATCGCGGACCTATTTTTAATATTTCGCAGTGAAACTCAGTTTCAGTCCTTCCCACACAATCATATTACCTCGTTAGTTGAAGGCTGCTGGGGGTGATAAAAAAAACCCGCCATTGCCTTACCAGAGTCAACAGCTGTTGGAAAATGCAACATTAGACCGTTTATGGCAACCAAACCCTTTCACTTCTTCAACGCCGCTCTAATGTCTAAATAGTATCGATTCAGAACTTACTTTTCTATGACTCTTTTCTACGATTCATACTTTTCTGAGAATTTTGGGCATCTTCTTCGTGTACTAGTGGACATACAATGGACACAGATTACGTCATAGACGCATCAATGTTCTTTTCTCGAATTTCAGAAGCTTCACAGGAACAAAAACCATAACAATAATCCAAACTTTAGTTCTAACCCTAAAATAAAGAAATACTATAACCCTAGTTATAAACACAACATTTCAATAACGCAATATCCTGTTCGAGTACACAAACGTGGATCCTAATTTTGCAAATACTCAGTGTCATGAGTTGCAAATTCCCTTAAAGGGATATGGCAATACAAATTATTTTTGCCTTTCTGATAAACAAACAGTCATACGATGGTAATCCAAGTGAAAAAAACTACTCTGCTGCAAAACATCATCACTAATTTCCACAAATGCCATCTTGTTTTAATACCTTACCTAATTAACATGACGTCACAAGCAGGGTAAACATGATGAAACTATCCTTTCTGGAACCTGAATTTATGTGGTATACTTTTAAAAGTATTGTGGTTCAATTGAGAAAGAAAAACATTCACAAAAATCAAGTTTTAGACCAAAATACGTGAAATTATGGCTGACTAAAGTTTTCACTTTACCCTTCTTGTGACGTCACACGCATATCGAAAAATTATCCAAGATGGCGGATCATGGTGGAAAACAGGAATGTCTTTTGTCGAAATTAGTGATGTTGTTTTGCACAAGAGTCGTTTTGTTAACTTGGATTACCCTGTGAAGGCAATTTTCTAATCAAAAAGGCAAAAATAATTTTTATTGCCATAATAGTTATAATTTTAAGGTATTCCAATCAAACGTGTCTCTCCTGGATTTCCTGGCAGGAAACGAACCCAACGTTCTTCGCCAATTATCGTTTACCTGTGGAAGAAAGGCCATAACGTATACATGTGGCCTAAGATTGACTTGAGAACAGTTAGCACAATTATTTTAGAAACTTTGAACCTTTTTCGAGGTCATAAAATGTCAGTTATGATGAGATTGTTTATCTACCACAGTCGGCGTCCTTGCTTGCGTAAGGTCTCCAATGTCATACCATTTTGAACCCCGAAAAACCTGGCTCAGCATGTGAATCAAGACATCTTATCAGTGATATAGTAATGAGGTAGTGGTATAGTTATTAGCGAGCTTAAGCAACGGTGACGGTCTTAGATAACTAACTTCAATTTCGTCTTAGAGAACAAATCCTGCAAGTATAATTAGAGTTAAAATGTTATTTCTTCTAGCCCTCGACTTCAGCTCCTCAATGTTCAAATAACGTCAAAAAATTGTATTGTCTTATTTGGAAGAACTTTTAAAATGATAAAGTAACTTCTTTTGAAGATTGTTTCTTCTTCACTTTGTTTTTGAAATATTTCAGTTTTTGGTATGCAAATGTCTGGAATTTCGTCACACCTGCATAATGACTCACCGGAGAAGTTTGGGTATCACTTTCATTCTCAAACGAAATCCTTCAAAATCAAGAAGTTTGGTGTTGTGGGCGAAACACGCGCACATGTTACTCACACTTTAGTGTTTTCATTTCATGAAGGCAAAGATATATAACATTCTCTGATAAGTCATGCATGCGTGACGAAATTCCAAACATTTGCATATCAAACAAACTGAAATATATAAAAAACAAAGCGAAGAAACGAAAATCTTCAAAAGAAGTTACTTTATTTTAAAAGTTCTTCCAAATAAAACAATAAATTTTTTATTGACGTTATAGGCACTTTAAGTCATCTCGCGATAAATACCGAGAACGCCGTTAAAGTGGCACTACGATGAAAATTCACCCCCGTTTTTTAGATTTTCTTTAGCATAGAATAGTATTTCAGGGTCGAAAGTGATCATTGATGTAAAAAAAAAGTATTTTGAAGTAAGTATTTTGATCACTACTATTTAGGCCACCATTACTAAGAACGTGTTCCAAGTGAGCCCGCAATTTCAAAAGGTAATATTGTTTGTGACGTCAGACTCTCAATGCTACGCCTGAATTTCAATCGGGTTACTTGTTTTCTTGTTTTCTTCGAGAAGTAGATGAAATGTCCAGCCTTTCAGACGAAGAATTTGAAAAAAGGACCTTGATCATTATGGATTTACTTGAAATAATTAGCCATGTGGAGTCTTCGCGTTGTGAGTCTGACGTCACTTTCTTACGCTGGTCGATTAATGGGGGATACATGATCGATTAATGGCGGACATAACAACTCCAGATCGGAGTCAGAAAAATAATACTTGCCATCGTCGAATCACAAAAAGGTTTCGACCGAGTAATATTTAGGAACAGAAAGTGACAGCTGCAATTAATTTATAGCTGTCTTAGTAAGTAAGTAAGTAAGTAAGTAAGTAAGTAAGTAAGTAAGTAAAATTCTTTATTGCCTCCATATTTGAAGATACAAAATAATATAAAATAAAAATAAATTAGCGTACAGTATATTACATCTTTTTGTTATTTTTTTAAAATAAAGAACTAATCATAAATATCTATCAATATAACTAACTGTTTTAATTGTCTCAGAGATATACTCTGCAACCCCAAAATAAAATTGTTTTATCAGATCTCTTCTGTGTTCTTGCAGTGTCCCCACGTCTCCAAAGAGAGTATATAACAAGCTGTCATCATCCAACATATTCAGCTTGGCTGAAATTTCTATAGGCAGACAATCTGTCAACCAATTCCAAAATCGTTCTCTTATTACAATTGTTTGTTGACAATAAAGCATAGCGTGCTTGACAACATTTTTAAAATTCCGGCCACAAGAATTACAAAACATATCTTTGTCATTTCCATTGAACCGCACTCCAGCAACAAGGAATGATCCACATAGGATATTGACAATTGTACACACATGTTCCTTCATTAAACTGTTATCTTGTGCTAGTTTTAACCACATACTAGGTGCCAAATCTTCAACGACATATTGGTATAACTGAAGTCCTGGCTTGCTTCGAATCTTTAATTTCCATGCTGAAATCTCTGAATTTCTAATATTCTCAGTTACCAACCTTTTCCATTCAGATTTACTTGGAAAATATCCAGATTTCAAAAATTCATCCATGTGTCTCCACAAGTCATATTTCTCTAAAACTATTACGACATCAGGTATAAACCCTGTAATTTTATGTGGATTCCATTTCCACCTTATCAATCGTAACATGAAAATTCTACGATAAGTACAATGCTCACTTGCTGAAATGAATCGTCTCAAGAACATAAGTTTACGTTTGTCAATTTCAGCTTCAACAGACCAAACGCCAAGCAACCCACGTGCAGCAGATCCTGATGTTCCACTCAATAATCCTAAACATATCCTGACAAAAATATTTTGCACCTTTTCCAATTTTTTTAGTCCGGTTCGTTTGAGACTCCATAATTCAGCTCCATATAACATTTTCGGTAGACCAATTCTTTTCCATAATTTGATAGCCACCAGGGGGTTGATTCCATTTATCCTGCAGCCCATGTTAGCTAAACCAATACCAGAACTCTGGCCCGACCTGGCTGCTTCTAAAAACGGCTGTAGGCTGTTATTATCTACATGCCATATTTTACCAAGATTGCACCAGACTTTCTTTTCCACAATTTCATTATCTCCAATGGACCATCTCCTTTGTGTGTTTAACAGGGAGTTTTTTCGTCTTTCTCCAAATGTTAGAACCACTGTTTTCCCTTTATTAAACGTTAGTCTCCATCTCAAACTATATTCATGTAGTCGTACAAGCATAGAGTCAAGACCATTTTTTAATCTAGACATCATAGTAAGATCATCAGCGAACATTGGTGATCCGACATACGAATTATACATCGTTATCCCAGCAGACAGACTTTCCAATTCTTCAATTAGATCGTTAATAAATAACAAAAAGAGCCATGGGGAAAGTACTCCACCTTGTCTTGTTCCTTGCAAAACAGCATAATGTCTCGAGCGTATTCCATTGTAATAAACATATTCCTCCATGCCTGAGTACCAGCTTTTAATAAGCCTCCAACATTTCCCTTTAATTATGGCATTATGATACAATTTAAATAGCATGCCGTCAATCCATAATTTATCAAAAGCTTTGGCAACGTCTACATAACAGACAAACACTTTATCATTGTCCTCACAACAGTGTTTAATACTTTCATCAATAACGAATGAAGTTGTTAAGGCATCCTGCTCACTTTGGTACGCTCCTTGTAGACCATGAGGATGACATCTGGCCTTACTTTGGATTCTATTGAGTACCAAACGTTCCAAGACTTTATTAAAACTACATAGCAGAGTGATACCTCGATGATCGTCAAACGTTGAAGCATGAGTTTTACCTCCTTTCGGGATTGATATTTTAATCCCCAATTTAAACTGTTTTGGGATATATTCAAGTTCAATGATTTTGTTGTAAAGAATTACAAGTTTTTCAACCAAAATTCCACCGGAGTATTTAATATTCTCATAAGTAATATTTAGTAAGTAAGTAAGTAAGTAAGTAAGTAAGTAAGTAAGTAAGTAAGTAAGTAAGTAAGTAAGTAAGTAAGTAAGTAAGTAAGTAAGTAAGTAAGTAAGTAAGTAAGTAAGTAAGTAAGTAAGTAAGTAAGTAAGTAAGTAAGTAAGTAAGTAAGTAAGTAAATAAGTAAGTAAGTAAGCGACTTTATTTCATGAGGGTGGCACATGACAGTATTTCAAAATACTGATAACCTGGTGGCCCTCGTTTAGGATAAAAATACAGATTATATCTAATATTACAAAGAATATAAAATCATGTAACTACTTACATTAATAAAATTTTTAAAACTAAATAATGATATAAAAAATAGTATTTACGTAACTTCTATAAATTAATTGCAGCATTTCTTTTGCTAAACCTTTCCATGATATTTCGGAAAATAGATGAAGGGAAAGTTCGCTCCCGGGAGCGGGAGCGGAGATAAGGCCCTGGGAACGAGGTTGGGAAAGTTATGGTAAATTACGAGTGTCGAATCGCATACTTTCGAGACCCAACCTGGACCAGTTTCGCATATCCAAAACCACTCTCCATTACATCTTGAACATAATTAGAGCTTATTTAGGTATAGTGTTGGCTCGATCGTATAAATCACCAGCGTGCTTAAAGGCCTGTTTACACAGGCGATTTTTGCTGCGATTTTTCTGACCCTAACGTATGCGATATAGTGGATGACTCGCTAAAGTAGTGAACGTCATAGATCTGCACAAATGGTCCAATACATTTGTAAGACAATCCATTCGATCGCATCTGTTAAAAAGAGAAAAATCGCAGCAAAAATCGCCTGTGTAAACTGGCCTTAACCGTGCCAAGAGCGTTCCGCACGCCTTCGAAAGGCGAGCCGCACGGTTAAGAGCGAACTTAATTCAAAGAGCGAACCAAATTGATTTATACATCGTGCTATAACCGCACCAATTAGGGAATTAATTGGTTCGGTGCGCTCTTAGCACATCATGTATAAATAAAGCAGGCCTTAGCTTGGCTGATTCGCTTAACGAAGTTCTTATTACAGCACGTCACTAAAAATGTCAGACGTCACTAAAAGACGACTACAGACGTCACTAAAAATGATAAAACAGAACTGGCTTAGTTTGGCTGTAGGAAGAGCATAAAGTTGATTCATATGAAAGATTTTCGTGACACAACTCATCCCCTCTCACCTCCGCTAAGCCTCTGCGGAGGAGAGAGAGATTCATCCAGGTTAGCCGGGCTAGCTCGACTCATATAAATAGCTCTCCAACCGACTGAGCTACAGAAAGCTTTGCCGTAGCCGTTGATGACCTATCGCGTTTCATCCATATTTTTACGAAATTCTAACTTTGTTTCTTTTTGCCTGCTTATGTAGAGTAAAGACGCTATTAAAGCAGGATTAGATGCCATTGAACATGTTAGTGCTTCAATTTTTGAAAAGAAAGTAATGGGCGAAGAATCTGTTCTTATTGAAACAAAGAACTTGCAAGCATATCTTCTGAGAACAAATGCTGCTGAAATGAATGGATCTACTGTGTCGTTTTCCTCAGATAACATGGCTGGAGTTGAATTTCCTGAACATTTTAGTTCCACGCAGAACGATGCAGTTGATGTTGTGGTACGTTTACCTTTGACTAATTGTCAGAATTACTTTCATATCCGTAAAAAAAACAAAAAACATTGAAAATACAACATTGAATATAAAACATTGAACAAACAAAACATCAGAATAGCAAATAATTTCCCAACGCAGCCAGGTCATAAATCAGACATAGTTTAACGATACTCTGGCTTTAAAAAACATTTTGAACGTAACTTTGAAAGTTACTGTCCAATAGTGTCCATGACCCAACGTTTCGACACTCCAATCTAGTTTCTTCATCGGGGGTGATCGTTGTAAAGTTAGGATCCCTATTTATAAGATACAAATAAGCTTCTGGCAATAAACCACCGTCATTGCGAGGTATAATAGTTGTCAAAAATTGGTCTTCAAAGTTCAACCATGCAAACCAACCACGGAAGTAATTGTTCCCAAAACAACAAATATCCAACCCTAACCCCCCGCCTAACGAGTTTTCTAACCCTGCCTACTTAGTTTTCTAACCCCGTCTGTATAGGCCTCGCACGTGGGACTAGTATAATTGACTGTTGCACGCATGCGCCTACTCGGATGCATGTGCACGCCGTGGTTTGGTTTGCATGGTTCATGAAGACCAGTTTTGACAACTATAATACCTCTCATCGCGATTCAATGGGCCGTGGGTACTATTAATATGCCAAGCCTCCAGACAACGTCTCTCATGGTACCGCGGATTAGTGGTAATAATTTTGGAATTTTCCGCTCCGACAAAGTAGAATTTCACTTTTTTGAAAAGAAAACAACCTTTTTTGGCGTTCTTTTAAACGCGTACGAAACTGACTGAAATAAATAGCGGCTTTCCTCTGTTCCTTTGCAATACGATCCTTAGGTTTTGCAAAAATATGAGCCAACGTCAAGAAAGGTTTTTGAATATAACAACATTGAGTATAAACAATATTGAATATAATACATTGAACAAACAAAACATTGAATATAATACATTTCAGTAAATAAACATTTACATACCGACTGATTTGGTCCATACCATAAACCTAAAACCACATGAACTCATCACACACACAGAATGGTTTTTCAACCTGCAACATGCAGTTTAAATCTTACGTATCGGTCCGGAAAAAGCGTGTGGACCTCGCAGTATATATAGGCCTGGGGGCGAAATATCGTATGATTCCTGACCAATAAACAAGCTCAGTCCTATAAGAACACTATAATCTATATTTCTTACCCATGTAAAATTTCTGGGCTTTCGTGGCTTGTTTCAAAGTCCGACTCTTCCATAATCAGCATGTTACATAAATATTTATAAATGGCTTGGCTCGTGAGCGGTCTAAACGCAGCTTTTCTGCAGTCTCATTGATTCCTGAGCGGTCTTTAAAGCTGGTAAAGAAATTGAGGAAATGCGTGAAATTTAAAAGAGCCATATAATAATCCTGACCTTGGTCTTTTCGCGGCCGCAGGATAATTTTGCCATTAAGACCAACCGCGCGGTCAATATGTTTTTGTATCTATTGCGAGTTAGTTGTAAGTTGGGAGACTGTAACTAGTAAGTGACAATAGAATGCTTCGGAGCCAATCAAAACTCGGAAGAATGAAACGGGACATTTCTATGGAAGCACGCGGGTGGCGTGTGCTATTAGGGCGCTGCCACTCAAGTGTTGATTTTACTGAGGGAGGAAAACCGGAGTCGACCCCGGAGGATCAAAGCACGGAAGACATCAGTTAATAACTCTATACTCACATGAGTTCGAAGCTCGCGAATCAACACCAGGTTATACCCAGATTGTCACCCATACATGCAAGTACTAACCCCGGTCGTGGCAACCTTTGGCGCCTTTGACATACCTTCGACTCTGCCACGTTCGAGCTAAACAATTTTATAGACACACACGTCTGTTGTGTCTGTTAATAAGAGTAAGACCATTATGACTATTTCTGATCAATGAGAATCAAGGAATTTTCTGTGGCCTTACACATATATATCCTAGTTACATCAAACAGTAGATACATGCACGTTGAGCGTGCTTATTTTTAATAAGGCACTGAGCCATTTCCTATAGCGTTTAAAACGTATGTGCATAGCAACTTTTATATCAAGGTATTCAAGTACGTTGATACGAAAAGGTGACTTTTTAAATATTTTTAGGGTCTCTTCATGCCTACAAATCCTTATCAAACCTTCAATACAACCAATAGTGTTAATTCGTCATCGGTTTCTCTTGAACTAAGAACCAATAGTGGATCCATCGTGGTAGTAGAAGATCTCGATTACCCACTGAGAATCGATGTTCCGCGTGAAAAATCCAAGGAACTAGAGGTACATATCTAAGTTCATAGAGGTATATATCTAAGTTCATAGAGCTATATATCTAAGTTCATAGAGGTATACATATCTAAAAGTAAGAGTTAGATCCCGAGAAGGAGGGCTTTATGTAAGAGATAAATCCCTCGAACGAGGAATGTATGCTATATATATCGCATACATCTCGACGTTCGAGGGATTCATGATTGAGGATGTTTTCTAACAAATTTTATCTATTTTTCCCCTTGGACAAAGATTTTCCTATTTTTTTCTTTATTTCTTATCTAATTAATATTCATATAGGGTTGTATGCTATATACATCCCGCGGTACATCAAATAAAACCGACTCAATCATGTAATAAGTTCATAGAGGTACGTATCTAAGTTCATAGAGGTACATATCTAAGTTCATAGAGGTACATATCTAAGTTCATAGAGGTACATATCTAAGTTCATAGAGGTACATATCTAAGTTCATAGAGGTACATATCTAAGTTCATAGAGGTACATATCTAAGTTCATAGAGGTATATATCTAAGTTCATAGAGGTATATATCTAAGTTCATAGAGGTATATATCTAAGTTCATAGAGGTATATATCTAAGTTCATAGAGGTATATATCTAAGTTGATAGAGTTCGTAGAGGTACATATCTAAGTTCATAGAGGTATATATCTAAGTTCATAGAGGTACATATCTAAGTTCATAGAGGTATATATCTAAGTTCATAGAGGTATATATCTAAGTTGATAGAGTTCGTAGAGGTACATATCTAAGTTCATAGAGGTACATATCTAAGTTCATAGAGGTACATATCTAAGTTCATAGAGGTATATATCTAAGTTCATAGAGGTATATATCTAAGTTGATAGAGTTCGTAGAGGTGCATATCTAAGTTCATAGAGGTATATATCTAAGTTCATAGAGGTACATATCTAAGTCCATAGAGGTATATATCTAAGTTCATAGAGGTACATATCTAAGTTCATAGAGGTATATATCTAAGTTCATAGAGGTATATATCTAAGTTGATAGAGTTCGTAGAGGTACATATCTAAGTTCTAGAGGTTATATACCTCTATGAACTTAGATATGTAGAGGTACATATCTAAGTTCATAGAGGTACATATCTAAGTTCATAGAGGTACATATCTAAGTTCATAGAGGTACATATCTAAGTTCATAGAGGTATATATCTAAGTTCATAGAGGTATATATCTAAGTTCATAGAGGTATATATATCTAAGTTCATAGAGGTATACATATCTAAGTTCATAGAGGTACATATCTAAGTTCATAGAGGTACATATATCTAAGTTCATAGAGGTACATTTCATAGAGATATAAATAGCTATAAGTTCATAGAGGTATACATATTTAAGTTCATAGAGGTATATATTTAAGTTCATAGGTATACACATATCTAAGTTCATGGATGTACATGTACATATCTAAGATATCCCTGAGGGCCCGAGTGATAATATTTCGACGAATTCCCCGCGCGTGGTATTTGGTTTTCGCGCGTGGTATTCGAGCCCGAATTTTCCTACACAGCGGGTACTGGTAAAATATTCCCCGCCACAGCGGGGTACTAGTAAATTTTTCCTTGCCACAGCGGAGTATTCTAGCTAGCGTGGTATTCGAGCTCGAATAACACGAAGTGGGTGGCTATTATATAATAAATTGACTGGTTGTACAAATCTAACTCTCTGATTGGACAATATACAGTTGATGTATAATATTTAACAATTATACCGTGAGCTCCTTGGTTCACCTGCAGCGAGCCAAGATTTACCGACCTGTTTTTGGGTCGGAGGGGTGTCGAAGGCGTGTCTATTCAGTGTTCATTGCAATCGGTGATATAGTTTACGTACTTTAATATATTCGAAGATGAATTTTTTTAACGATGGTATATATTAGTTATGGATTAGGTTTTTTAGATACGAACATATCGCAGGAAGTATATACAGTATTTTTTATTAGGAAATGAAATCGACATGACCGCTCCCATATAAACGTCAATCATCTTTCAACCAATGATAATACGATAATTAGATTCAAAACACTGCAGGTGAACCAAGTCTCAATCCGTCAGTCGCTCCCAATTCCCTCAACCCTTTGGAGAGGCGGATTTGATCTAAGTCTATTCTAAGAACTGATCTTATTTTTTTATTAATCATGAGCAGGCGAAATCCTAGGCATTCCAGCAATTTGATTGCTTGACCACGTGGTCTCGGAATCCTAAATGCTAATGGTGATCGAATCACAGCCGTGGTCAAGCAGAGTTTTCTCGACTTGCCTGGTGTGGTTAGTCCCAATCCAGGGTTTGGGGGATTTTACATATTCCTAATCTTTGGGTTCTACCAAGAAGAAATGTAATATATCTTGTCGTTCGAAAATTTCATCTTCATACCTTTTCCCCCTTCTAAAGTTGATTTACTATTCACAGGAAATGACGTCAAAGCAGGGACACGCGAAGTCATTGCACACTAATTTCATAGTGAAATACAAAGAAAGTTTGGCTCTGAACTTTAAACACACCTGTATAGACAAAATTCGCTCAATTCCCAAACTTTCTTTGTATTTCACTGCTGAATCAGTGCGTGTCCCTGCTTTGACGTCATTCCTTTGAATAGTAAATACCTTTAGCAGGGTAAAATGTATGAAGATAAAATTTTCGCATGACAAGATATTTTACAATTCTTTTCAAGAGATTCCAAGGATCACAAATATATAAAATCCCCAACCCCCGGATAGGCACTTTAAAGTTATCACCACAATTAGTAATCATGCAAAACTTTTTCATAAGCGTGAAATTATTGAAATATTAGTAAAAGGAAATAACAGTTGTTCTCAAGGAATCAATGAAAGATCACACCTGTGTTCTGTATAATATATCCTCCTACACATTCGTGTTACACTCGATCATTAGATAATCTCATATTGTACTTTTGAATTCAGACAATACATGGACGATCGTCAAGCTAAAATCCTTAGAAAATGTTTCCCGGACAGAGGTCGAACCTTTAACCTTCTGAGTTGTCGGTGAGACGCTCTAACCATTGATGTACCGAGACTCAATGATGATGGAGCGCGAAGATTACAATGATGTATACTGGTTCGATTGATATATGTACTATGCGGCAGTCACTATATATGATCAGCAATGCTTGGGTGTGTGACCTTTAACCTTCTAATTGTCGGTGAGATGCTCCAACCATTGAGCATTTGAGCTATACCGAGACTCAGATGGAGAGCGAAGGTTATGGTGTACTGGTTCGATTGATATATGTACTGTCAATACGACAGTCACTATACATCAACAATGCTTAGGTGTGTTATATAAGGTTACACGTTCGATCCCTTTTCTGGACTCATTTTCTGAGAGCTTGAAGATCGTCCATGTAACACCTGCAGTCTAAAGTACTCCAAGCTACCACATTTACTACATCAATGGATATATTTCTCAAACTCATTAATAATTCATGATGAAAATTCAAAATAAATCAATATTTAATGCGTATTTAGAAAAGAAGATTACGGTCAAATTTCTTAAAAAAAACTTTAATCTCGATTTTTTCAGAAAATATGGATTCATTTGAGAAGCAAGTGCCAACTGTTCTAACACTCGTAATTGTTCATCCTCTGATGTCTAAATAGGAACAAACCGGTTAAAAAAACTCGGCTTCGCCTCGTATTTTCAACTGGCTTGTCCGTATTTAGAAATCAGAGGAAGAACGCTGACTCGTGTTAAACACATGGTTATATTAATTCTAATTTTCATATATAATATTTATACTAATATCAATATTAATTCATTTATTCTACAGATTTCAGAAAACAAAACAGAAACTAAACTATCGGAATTGGTGGTATACATCCTCAAAATGAACGACCTTAACAATGCTTTCGTCATTGAAGTTACTCCAGACACAGACGTTAACATTTCTCTTTATTTCCGTAACCTTTCTGCGCCAACATTGACCAACTTTGAATTCAACGAAACGCTCGTCCCAGTCCCTTTCGATTCATCGTGCAGCAACTGCACAAGTCCAATGCGTTATTTTCTCCGAAATGCTTTGATAAACAATAAAACATGCTATGTCGGAGTTGGGAGTCGGTTGGATGGAGAAGCAGTTTTGGTAAATTACACCTTTAGGTCCTATGAAGTTGGTTGTTATTATTGGGATACAAAAAATCAGGTGTGGTCTACTAAAGGATGCACTGTAAGTATAAACACTGGCTCAGGATTACGCAACTTTAGAACATCAGTTACCGCGAGGAAGATCTAGGTTACGCGAAAGCGCTTCAATAGCATTTGACTGTGCACTTTTTTTTGCCTTCAACAATTTAACTTTTGTTTCGTTTGGTTTAGTTCCATACCCTTATTGATAATAAATTAGTATACTTACAGTATGTCTCCATCAATTCCAAGCGTGCCCACCCCCCGGCATTTGATGGACATTTGACATTTATTCATTAGATCATTGCAAATGCCCCACCGTTGGGTCAGCATAATTATGCAAAATCCCAACAGAGGTGTCGTAAAATCGATGCAAATGCCCTATCCATGGGAATATAATAAAAGTATAAAGGTTGGGATCGCGGGGACATGTTGCAGGGACAAATCCTGGCGTGTGCTTCATGGGAAATCTTGTCGCGGGGTGCCTGCGAAGCAGGCGTTTAGGGATTGGGGAGGGGGCCGGGGACTGGGGTGAGTGGGATGAAACGCCTGCACGAAAGACCCATGGCTTTCTACGAACTCAACTCATTAGTATTCAGGGTTTCCTGTCAGGAAATAAACATTTAAAAATGGCGACTTTAGAAAGCTTTAACCGAGCTTCAGTTCGTTGATGGTATTACCAAGGGGATTTGGCAAGAGTTTGATTATGAATTTGGTAGATTTACCAGACGTTCGTGCGAGCGCGTGATTATCAGTTGGCAGTTGAAGCAGCCTAGCTATTGTCCTTGTCTTAAGGTGTTTCAACAATGCTTTCTGGGCGGAGAATTCCTTCGACGTTTCAGAATAAACTACTTACGGCTAAACGTATATAAGTGATGGTTTCTACGTTGTCTACTTGTCTTGCCTATGACATTTCTTAGCCAAATCCCATTCTGGAGTTGCGGTGTTCGGTAGTCTGCAGATGTCGCTTCATTTTATCAGGGCTATTAATGTTATCGGTTGGTGGAACATCGCTGTCTCCTTTCGCATGTGTTAATACTGATTTAATAAAGTTATAAAGTTCAAAAGCATTTCTTATTTTTTCTGCCGCAAGACCTACAAACCCGCTTGGAGAAAGTTTCACTGCGTAGTCATGCAAAGCCGATTGATTCCCAAGCCTCAGCCCAGTGGCGTAGCTAGAGGCCCCCCCCGCCCCACTCGACCTCTGAGAGTTGTTTGTCGGAAAATGTTATCGTTGAAGAAGGCGAATTGATCCAGAACGACTTACACCTTTGTGTTATTGTATTTTACAAATAATAACTTTTTACTTTCGGTTTTCTCAATAAACTAAATAATGTTTGTTGCGAAAAGTCAAGGGAAACGCACGAGAAGACGAAAAGTGTCAACTGATACTTATAAACTGGTGACAAAGTGCCGGGTCACGACGTCAAGTTACATGCGATTGCAAAATGCGAACACGCCGAACAGATCATTTTCACAGGTTGACTGTTTCAATCAGTGGGTAGTGCAATAACTCAACACAAAGACTCGAATTGACGAATTCTGTTCTCATCTTCAATTTTCTCATCGATACAAACAAGTGACTCGCGACTGGTTGTTTTATCAGGGGCTGCTGAACACGGGGGCTAGGGTGGGCTATAGCCCCCCCCCCCCTCCCCCCACTTTTTTCGTAAACTGAAAAAAGTCGTAAATTGTAATATAGCAAAATAAAAACTTCTGCATAGAAACTGTGATTTAACACCATTAAATTGATCCAAAAATTGAAAGCTGTTTGAAGCTATATTAGCAAAATGGAGGCCCAAAATTTCTAGCAATTTCAGAGGCCCTAATTTCAAACTTTTCTGGGGGAGCATGCCCCCGGCCGGCGCAGCACAATGACCGAAAATCGTCTCTTTAATCTGGCATGTATTTCTATCAATCACGAACTTGTTTCTCATATTTCGATTCGAGAACTTCAACAACCATTTTTAAATGAAAAAAACAAGAATTTTTCAATGACGTTTTAATTTAATGATGAAAAAATGGCGTATACTATTCTATTTACTATTCAAACATTTGTGTGCACAATTTGTAAATATTTTAAGTGTCTAACTCGATTCATATAATATTAAAAAAAACAGACTACCATTATTTATTTATTTGCACTGAGTGATGTACTAAAAGTTTAAAATTCAGCCTATTCGTTTGCTATGCAGGCTACTTTCTATCCGTCGACACTCGATTATAAGCCAGCCTGCACGCCCATTTGACCACGCCCTTTTGTCGGAAATTTTCAACGTTCGCCCCCCCTGAGGAAATTGCTAGCTACGCCACTGCCTCAGCCCAGCCCGAATCAACTCTGTGCTTCCATGTCTACCCGATTGCTTGAATAAATTTTCTAAATAAATCTTGTTTCCACCAGATGCAGTCAAGCTTTTTACGGAGTTTCAGACATGGATATTTCACGATTCGGCCCGAAGTCAAATGTTTTAATCATTGAAGAAAGTCTGCTAGTCGCTGATTGGTTGTTTTTGACAGTTTTTCATGATGGGCGGAAATACAAAAACATGGGTCTTTCGTGCAGGCGTTCTCTCCCCCACCCCCCTCCCCACTTGGCCTTTCCGCTTTCCCCCTCCCCTAACGCCGCCACGCAGGCTAGTAGCGGGGACAACATTTTGTCCCGTAACACATGTCCCATCGTATAAACAGCAAGTAGTCCCTGCGACAAAATTAAAATAAACCAATCAAAGAATGTTATTTTATTTTGACATGTCCCCTCGTGTGTCCTCAACAGGGGAAATATCCCCGCAACATGCCCCCGCGATTTGTCGCCTAGTGTGTCTTAACCTTTAAGCAAGTGTTAATGTTGAATATAGAATGACAATATTAAATGCTGTACTTTATTATATGAAAATGCTTAATGCGTAGGTGACGAGTATGAAGTTAAATTAAAGATCAAAGGACTATACTATATGAAATGTGCGGTGTTCGAAATTCAGTATAGATTTACGGGATACGCATCTGCTTTCCTTGAACAGGTCTTCTTTTCAAGAAAATAACAGCCAAGCATTTACTATTAACTATTTAGACACTCTGACAAATTCCCCACCCCTGGGAACAGGTGAGTCGTGATCAAACGCCCGGGGGGTGGGCATGCTTGGAAATGATCGAGACATTACGTTTGGTAGGTTTAGATGCATTTCCAGCCTAATTTCAAAAATTCCCGAGGGCATGCCTCGGATCCGCCAGCAGAATCGAGCTTTCGATCAGCACGTATTCCAACACTCGAAATTTTCCTTCACCATAAATCCTTTCAACATGTAGTTTGATCGAGTGAAATGCCAAATATTACCTATAATATACCCAGAAGCTTAAAATTTAGCCCGGTCGTGGCTAAAAGGTATGGACGGGAGGTAGGTTTCAAGATGGCCGCCATCCTGCTTACGAATTGTAATTAAGCTGGTTTCCTAATACTAATCCTAATGCTAACCCAACCCTACTCCTAACCATTATCCTAATATAAATCTTAATATTGGCCGCCATCTTGAAAACTACCTCTCGTCGATACCCTTTAGTCATTATCGTACATTTACACACTGCGATTAATCTGGCCGATTTATGGTTTAGATGCATGGTAAGTAAGGACATGGTAAGGAGAAATAGAAAGAAGAGTCGGATTATGAGCCCACAAATCATTCCGCTGACAGTTTCTTGACCTTAACATGCATCTAAACCATAAATCTGGCATATTAATCGCAGTGCGTAAACGCACCTTTCTGAATTTTAAGATTGTAGGACGGCAGTTAACCGTAGCTAATCCTAACCTGACCAAAAATAAAGACTAGACAAAAACAGAAAGGTCCTTTTCAGTCATTCCTTTTAGCCATTTCCTGGACTCAGATGGCAGAGCGAAGGTTATTTGATGTAATGGTTATTTTATTTAAATGTCCGAAACGCATGCGACGATCAATACATCTCGCACACATTTCAGTCATTTTTAGTAAAATATATACACCATTCAAATCAAATCAACTTTATTTAACGAGGGTAACACGTAACAGAAAATACTGACAAACCTGTGGCCCTCCTGAAATACATACGTTCATTAGAATCATTGTCACGTTTAAACACATATTTCACATTGCTTTGACCCGTCATCGCAAATATACTTTTTGTTTTATTTTGTAGCCAGAAAATGCGACGGAATCCCTCGTGACATGTATGTGCAACCATGCTACACTTTTTGGTTCTAACTTCTTTGTCACCCCAAATGTCATCGACGTCAAAAAACAGATTCTTAACCTTGCCAATCTTGGCGACTATCCCGCTCTACTGGCAACGATCTGCGTTATCCTCGGGCTTTATTTGATTGCCATGGTCTGGGCAAAGAGAAAGGATAGAAAAGAGGCTGGAAAAGTTAGTGGGCTGTATATCATTAAAGTGCCTATAATGTCAAAAATTTATTGTTTTATTTGGAAGAACTTTTAACATGATAAAGTAACTTCTTTTGAAGATTTTCGTTTCTTCGCTTTGTTTTTTATATATTTCAGTTTGTTTGATATGCAAATGTAAGGAATTTCATCACACATGCGTAATGACTTATCAGAGAATGTTATATATCTTTGCCTTCATGAAATGAAAACACTAAAGTGTGAATAACATGTGAGCGTGTTTCTCCCACAACACGAAACTTCTTGATTTTAAAGGATTTCTTTTGAGAATGAAAGTGATACACAAACTTCTCCGGTAAGTCATTATGCATGTGTGACGAAATTCCAGACATTTGCATACCAAACAAACTGAAACATTTCAAAAACAAAGCGAAGAAGCAAAAATCTCCAAAAGAAGTTATTTTATCATTTTAAAAGTTCTTCCAAATAAGACAATAAAATGTTTTGACGTTATAGGCACTATAGTTTGACGATACAAGATCGTCAAGTTCATATCGCCAGAAAAATATTTCTTAGTCCCGGACAGGAATCGAACCTGTAACCTTCTGATTGCTCAACGCTCTAACCATTGAGCTACCGAGACTCAGATGGAGAGCGAAGCCAAGGTTACAACGATGTACTGGTTCGATTGATATATGTGCTGCCTATACGGCAGTCACTATACATTGGTAATGTTTGAATGTGTTAATATTTACACTGATATAGTAAATGTATGGGAGAGCTTGGAGTAGACAGACGATACATGGACGATCGTCAAGCTCAGTGGCGAAGCTGGACGTAGCAACTGGTCATGCTATGCTAATTTATAAACATCTGCATATTTTTAACAATATATTTCTAAAGATCTGAATATGTAAATCGTTTCCAAGATTGCATAGCATGACCATTTGTTTATGTTGTTGTGGCCAACTTCGCTACTGATCAAGCTCGTATCCTCAGAAAAATGTTTCTGAGTCCCGGAGGAATCGAACCTGTAATCTTCTGATTGTCGGCCGTGAGACGCTCTAAGCATTGAGCTAGATACAGCAGTGTATATATTAACACATTAAATAGTTCATTAGCTTCATATTTTATTGTGGTCTAGTGGTTATCAGCCCCCCCCCCCCCCCAAAGGCTAGAAACCCAATTGATAGGGGTTCCGAGGGCCTACGATTTAAAGGTCGTTATCCGAGAAGACCCGAAAGCCTTACCATTTGCTGGTATTATTGCAAAGGCAGCACTTTCTCCTCAATTATTTTAAGACCCTGAGTGGTGGTCCGACCGAGGATTTGAACCTGAGTCTCCCAGCTCGTAGACATGATTCCGTTCACCTAGAGTGATAAATCTACAAAAAGAAAGAATCGTAGACAAACAAGTTAAAGCAAGCCAAAAAGACAAATATATATATATGATCATATATTTCGCTGGAAACGTTAGATCTCCTATTTATTTCATTAGATCTCCTATTTCGTTAGATCACACCATTTCGGCAGTACTCCAACATTTTAGAGTTTTTAAATATATTTAAAACTAGAGTAGAAGGCACGCAGAGACTGTAAAGTATTCATGCATAAATTAAACATGCATTAATTACGCATTCAGTTCGTTTCAGCCCGGAAAAGCAATACAAACTTTTGTAAATTTCTCACCCAATTTTCATCGAAATTGAACCAAAATTTGATCGTATTAAACTGTTTAATAGTTTTTGAGTTATCCTGCTGACAGACAAACACACACAAACAAACCGAGGTGAAAACATAACCTCCTGGCGGAGGTAATGGTTATGTTAATAAATAATATAAATGAAACATTAATAATTCATGAGATAATTAACCGATCAGTATCGCCGAATTTAACAACATGAAGGGACTTGAATTGGTTTTTTTTCAAGTCCAATATTTAAAGTCCTACGACTCGAACTAATATGACTACAAAGAACCATAAAAATACTAAAAAAATCATCATAATATCTCTATCTAGGTAGTTAATACACAATTTATTTTTCATAGAAGTTACCTTACTCTTCCGCTTCGATATAATATTATTATATCGAAGCGGAACTATGAAAAATAAATTGTGTATTAACTATTAAGAGAGAGATCAATAGACTGTACTTAAACGTACATTAGTTATACGGGATTTAAGATGGGCGATATAGACATACGCAACATAAACGCCCCTCTAATAAGCGGCCCTCTTCTAATAAGCGCCTCTCTTCTAATAAGTGCCCTTCTTCTAATAAACGCCCCTCTTCTAATAAACGCCCCTCTTCTAATAAGCGCCTCTCTTCTAATAAGCACCCTTCTTCTAATAAGCACCCTTCTTCTAATAAGCGCCCCTCTTCTAATAAGCGCCTCTCTTCTAATAAGCTCCTCTCTTCTAATAAGCGCCTCTCTTCTAATAAGCACCCTTCTTCTAATAAGCGCCCCTCTTCTAATAAGCGCCTCTCTTCTAATAAGCACCCTTCTTCTAATAAACGCCCCTCTTCTAATACGCTCTTCTAATAAGTGCCCCTCTTATAATAAGCGCCCCTCTTTTAATAAGCGGCCCTCTTCTAATAAGCGCCCTTCTTCTAATAAGTGCCCCTCTTCTTATAATAAGCGCCCCTCTTTTAATAAGCGGCCCTCTTCTAATAAGCGCCCTTCTTCTAATAAGTGCCCCTCTTCTTATAATAAACGCCCCACTTCTAATAAGCGCCCATCTTCTAATAAGCGCCCATCTTCTAATAAGCGCCCTTCTTCTAATAAGCGCCCATCTTCTAATAAGCACCCTTCTTCTAATAAGCGCCCCTCTTCTAAGAAGCGCCTCTCTTCTAATAAGCGCCTCTCTTCTAATAAGCGCCCTTCTTCTAATAAGCACCCTTCTTCTAATAAGCACCCTTCTTCTAATAAGCGCCCCTCTTGTAATAAGCACCCTTCTTCTAATAAGCACCCTTCTTCTAATAAGCACCCTTCTTCTAATAAGTGCCCCTCTTCTAATAAGCGCCTCTCTTCTAATAAGCACCCTTCTAATAAGCACCCTTCTTCTAATAAGCGCCTCTCTTCTAATAAGCACCCTTCTTCTAATAAGCGTCCTTCTTCTAATAAGCGCCCTTCTTCTAATAAGCGCCCCTCTTCTAGTAAGCGCCCTTCTTCTAATAAGCGCCTCTTTTCTAATAAGCGCCTCTCTTCTAATAAGCGCCCTTCTTCCAATAAGCGCCCCTCTTCTAATAAGCGCCCCTCTTCTAATAAGCGCCCTTCTTCTAATAAGCGCCCCTCTTCTAATAAGCGCCTCTCTTCTAATAAGCGCCCTTCTTCTAATAAGCGCCCCTCTTCTAATAAGCGCCTCTCTTCTAATAAGCGCCTCTCTTCTAATAAGCGTCTTTCTTCTTATAAGCGCCTCTCTTCTAATAAGCGCCCATCTCTAATAAGCGCCTCTCTTCTAATAAGCTCCCCTCTTCTAATAAGCGGCCCTCTGCTAATAAGCGCACCTCTTCTAATAAGCGCCCTCCCCAAAGACCTCATCAATTTAATAAGCGCCCCGGGTGCTTAATAGAAGATTTAATGTAAGTTAAGAAGATATCTCAAGTTGAAGTTGGAGAGTTTGTCCAATTCGAGGCCATATTTGTTTCTCAAATATGACGTCACTGAGTGCTTCTACCGCGTATTAGGCTCCTCTACTTTCCTGCATGAGAAACTAAATACTTTATTTCGACTAATTTTTCTCCAAAGAACACTCACAACAACTATCACTATGTGATCGCCATCAAAACAACTCCACTGCCGATAAAGAAGCACTCAATGATGTCATATTTTCAAAACAAATCTGGCATCAAAATCCTCAAATTTTCAACTTTCATATGAACTCATTTGCATTTTGGCTAGAGTACTGAAACGGTTTTTGGCCAGTATTGTTTCTATTATTACTTATTAGTGAGGAATATTAAAGGTAATATTCTTCAGTAATAATACATACAACACTGGCCAAAAAACCCTTTCAGTTGCTCGTTTATTTATTTATTTATAATAATATTTATACAGGATGCTCCGCTCACCAATGGTGATTTTCAGGGAGGTCCTGTCGTAAATATAAAGTACAGTAATGTTAAAATACATGATTTAAGTGAAAACATTGAAAATTAGTGGTGGATAAAATTGAAAGAGTAATTAGAAACTTTTAAGTAATTAAAATAGTTTCTTTAGAGTTGTTTGGAAATAATTAATGTTACTCGATTGTCTCAAGTCAGGTGATAATGAGTTCCAGTCTGAAACTGCATGATAAATTGTTCGTTGTTTCCCCCAATTTGTACGTGGTCGAGGTAGACGGTAGTCGTCGCACCGACGTGTTTTGTGGTGGTGAATGCTAGAGTTTTTCTTGAGCTCAAGATCCAAATCTGAAATTTCATAAACACATTTAAAAATAGAGAGACAACGGTGGTAGCGACGACGAAGATAAAGTGGTTTCCAATTAAGAGTTGATGGTGATTCTGTTGCAGAGAAGTAATTAGGAAGGTCAAGGATAATTCTGGCGGCGTTGTTCTGTAATACCTCGTTCAATGAGTTCGCAACAAAATTCGCAAGTTCTTATGAAGATCACGGCCAACTTTCCAAATATGTAACGTAAATTGGAAGTTGGCAACAAACCTGCAAAACCTCCGGTGAAAAGTGTATTTCAAACGACTGTAAATAGAGAATTATATTCTTGTTAGGAATATTTGCCCAGAAAATAGCTTTAAAAAGAGCCATAGCAACATAATTTTGAAAAGAAAAATTTTAATACCAACGTTTCGTTACTAAACTCGTAACATCATCAGAGTGACAAATTACAATAAATGAAGGAGACATATATAGCTAAACTGTTACATAAATAGAAAGTGACAAAATGTTACAAAGGAAATTATAAGCGAGACGATGATAAACACACCATGATGAAGGAATGTAACAGTTTAGCTATATATGCCTCCTTCATTTATTGTAATTTGTCACTCTGATGATATTACGAGTTTAGTAACGAAACGTTAAAACACTAAAAGGTAAATGTGTTGCCGAAATATCGAATAGGATGTTTACCGTTTCGAACGAAGGCCCTTCGTCAGAGTGTGAAACGTGAAGTCACTTTTTGACGAATGGTCTTCTTTTAGATACCAGCTGTTGTGGTCTAGTGGTTACGACACATATCTATGAGCTGGGAGACACGGGTTTCAAATCCTCGGTCGGACGGTCCCAGCTCATCCCACTCAAGTTCTTAAAAATAATTGAGGAGAAAGTGCTGCCTTTGCAATAATACCAGCAAATGGTAAGAGTTTCGGGTCTTCTCGGATAACGACCTTAAATCGTAGGCCCTCGGAACCCCTATCAATTGGGCTCTAGCCTGTTAGAGTATTCCGTTCACCTAAAAGAATGATAAATTTAATAAACTAAACTAAAACGTTAGACCTCCGCTCACTATTTTACCAACCTTTAGTGTTTTAGATTTGTATTGACATAATAGATTTTTGGTGTTTCATTTCTTAGACCAGCTTACATGTTTCTGTTGATAACGATCCGTATGATACGCAAAGATACGAGGTAACTGTTCTCACTGGAAGTCGACGAAATGCAGGATCAACTTCTGAAGTTTCCTTGGTAATAACTGGCGACCAAGGTAACAGTGAGTCATGTTTATTACAACGAACATCTTCATTATCCTATCAAAGATCATCTCAAGACTCCTATCTTGTAACCACCTCCCAGTCTCTTGGTTCCCTCCTCTATATCCGCGTCTGGCATGATGCCTCTGGACCAGATCCTTCGTGGTTCTTATCAGAAATTATCATTCGCGACGTAGAAACCGGAGATCAGTATTTCTTCCTGTGTAACAACTGGCTGGCATGTGATGAAGGAGATGGTTTAGTCGATCGACTAATTCCTGTGGCAAGTACAGAAGAGTTAAAAGATTTCCAGTATTTGTTCATGCAGAACTCGTCGCAGGGATTTAGCGATGGTCATTTGTGGTTTTCCATCATCCTTCGTCCAGCTCAGAGTCGGTTTACGCATGCCCAGCGAATATCGTGCTGCTTATGCCTTCTCCTGTGCACCATGTTAACTAATGCGATGTTTTACCAGGTGGAAGTTAAAAAAGAGAACAACGTTGACGTCGACATTGGACCATATGAATTTACCTGGCATGAAATTATGGTGGGAATACAATCAAGTCTCATCGTCTTTCCCATCAATCTGTTTATTGTCAACATTTTCCGGCGTATTGCTTCAAGGCCTAGAAAGAGTTCCAAGTATTTAACTAATAGAAGTTTTCCACGCCCAAAAAGCTCAAAGGTTGGTGTTAGTCTACGAGACATAGAGTTGGAAAAGAACAGGAGAAAAGTACAGGAGAGATATGAAAGAGGTAGCTCATCCATCCATTCAGCTAATTCATCCAACCAGCTAGCCATCCATTCAGCTATCCATCCATACACCTTTCCATTCATCCATCCATATATTCATCCATCCATCTATCTGTCCAGACTCCAGGGCCGTCGGAAGCAAATTCATATGGGGGGAGCCATGGGAATTAGTGACCGCATTTCTAGTGGTAGGGGGTATGCCCCCCGGAAATGTTTGAAATATAGAACTTCGGTAACACCATTTCCTGCAATTTTAGCGAATGTTTTCAGCTCATTTTGCGGCAGACATAGTTCAAATTTTACATAAAAATGAAGAATCACATCAACATAATTTACTAACCTGGAGGATTTAATGCTAATTTTTTTATCAATACAGTTTTTTGTGCTCTAGAACCCGAATTACATGGAGCCTAATTATCGGGATTGAGAGAGCTCACGCAATCGCAATATTATCTTGATAATTTTCGTCGTTCAATTGGTTTAAACACTAGATAGATTTCTTTCATAAATAAATAAATAAATAAATAAGTAAGTAAATAAATCGAGTGTTTTTACAACGGAAATTATCAGGGTTGCAAGCTTGATAGTTCTCGATCTAAATCATGTTCGAATCCAGGGCAATATCTAACAGAATTTGTATCTTCAAAAGAATGTTGCAAAACATTTTAGCAAATTATTGGGGGGCTGCAGCCTGCACAGCCCCTCCCCCCCCCCCTGCTTCCGACGGGCCAGCTGTCCATCTATCTAACCATCCATCTAGACCTATCAATTAATGGCATTTCCTTGAAAAAAGGTACATGAAAAAAGTGTTTAGGTCTTAATATCGATGATAATATGACCTGGAAATGTCATATAGATAGTATTAAAGCGAAAGTAGTTTAAATATTACTAGAAATTACTATCGCAAGGAAGTGCTGCCTGAAAGGGACAGATTGGAAACTTGGCATTTGGCAATAGTGTTGGGACAATAGAGAAAATATTAGCCCATGTACAACCTGAATTATAGGATAGTTACACACGGGCTAAACTATTTCGCTTGTTGTTTTTCCGGCATGCTCATGCGGATTTTAGATAGCCTTGGGAAAGTAATTCATCTTGCAAGGATATAGTGAATCCACAGCATTACGGCACATTTTATAGCCTTCGTTATCCTTTTCGATCCTCAGCCTTCCTTATTATTCCTCAGCCTTCCCCTAACCTAACCTAACCCTAACCCTTAAGGAAGACTGAGAAAGGCTAAGGAAGGTGAGGAAAGCGCGCTAAGTAAGGCTATAAAATGTGTTATGTAGTGCTATGAATCCACTATATCTTTACAAGATGAAGTACTTACGTAGCCTTGTGTGGCACCTGAAATAACATCAACATTGTTTCAAAAGAAGAACGTAAAACCTAATTTAAACCAAGATCATATTGCTAATATTTATAAAATAATCTACTGTGGAGCCCTATTTTGATTATTGTTGTTTGGTGTGGGATGACATTGATGAATCACTTACTACTAAACTTCAAGGACGACAAAACGTCAAAGACTACAAAACCGCGCAGCTTGTATCATCACTGGTGCACTTCATTCTGCGCGTACCAGTGATGTGTTGGCTGAGCTGGAGTGGTCTTCATTGGCGCACATGCATGCATCAGCGCCAAAAGGCACGATGTTTAAAATACTAAATGGACGTGCGCCTATACTTATTTGTTTGAAATGTTTGTCAAACACTTTGGCTCTACCTCTTACAATTTGTGAGCATCTAATAAAATCCTTAAGATTCCAACAATTAGAACTGAGTGTTACAAGAAAATGTTTGCTGTAATAGGAGCTAAAACCCGGAATAGCCTTCCAGATTCTTTAAAAGAGTGACCTTCGCTTTCAAGTTTCAAAAGAAGAATTAGGGGATATACATTCTGCATTGACAATATGTAGTTGACTATACCTAGTTTATTCATTTTATTATTACTCTATCATTAGGTATCATATAAATGAACACGAGCTTCTAGGGAGACCAGATTTAAATATTTAGTTGTATTTAAGTTTGATCAGTAGAATTTCCTTGTTTAAATATTTTTTACCTTACCTTACCTTACCTTACCTTACCTTACCTTACCTTACCTTACCTTATACCTTACCTTATACCTTACCTTATACCTTACCTTATACCTTACCTTATACCTTACCTTATACCTTACCTTATACCTTACCTTATACCTTACCTTATACCTTACCTTATACCTTACCTTATACCTTACCTTACTTTATACCTTACTTTATACCTTATCTTATACCTTACCTTACTTTATACCTTACCTTATACCTTACTTTATACCTTACCTTACTTTATACCTTACCTTATACCTTACTTTATACCTTACCTTATACCTTGTACCTTATCCATCCGTACATCCATCCATCCGTCCGTCCGTCCATCCATCCGTCCGTCCATCCGTCCGTCCATCCGTCTGTCCGTCCGTCCATCCGTCCATCCATCCATCCGTCCATCCATCCATCCATCCATCCATCCATGCGCATACATGTAATATGTCAATGTAATGTAAAAATTAGCTTGTGAATAGGATTGTAAATACCACTACAACTATTAGTTTATTTGTATTTTATTGATTGTAGATTGATTGTTATATTATGTAATTCTGTGCATGTATGAGCTGTTTTGTTATGTTTTTTCTTAAGATCAATTCCCTGAAATCTCTACAACTGACAGGAAGAAAATGTGGCTTTTTCCTTGGTGGTTTGTCTACGTGGCATGGTTAATCCTTATTTGTGTCACCCTAACTGCTGGCTTTTTCACCCTACTTTACGGAATTAGCTTTGGAAAAAAGAAGCAAGAAAAATGGCTAACAGCTTTGTTGATTTCCATTTTCCAAGATGTTCTTATTTCACAACCTATCAAAATTTTCGCCATTTCCCTGTTTGTTGCTTTCGTTATACGAAAACCGAATACCGGGGCAGTAAATGAAGAGAATGATGAACTATTGAAAGATAAAGAATGGATCCAAGAGTGTTTATTCCAGGTAATTTTATATATATTCACCGATTTCCAGCTCCCGACAGAAAATCTCCTGCACCTAGTTAATGTAGACAGTCTACATTGATAACATGTAACTGCCATAGATAGCGCATGCGTTTAACAGTCAATTAATAATCCCACATGCTTAGTCTTTCTTATCAGTCTACTAATTTAGCAGAGGGTGTAGGGTTTCGGGGAATTAGTGTTAGAAAACTCGTTAGGCGGGGGGTTAGGGTTAGAAAACTCGTTAGGCGGGGGTTAGGGTTAGGATCTTTGTTGTTTTGGGGTTAGCGGTTATTTGTTAATGTAGACATCATACATTCACAGCTATATTATGTTACCAATGTAGACTATCTACATATAACTAGGTGGAGACTCGGTTGCTACTTTCTACAGCAAGCTGAAACCTGGACCCTGGTACAATGAATGTATGGGATGTATGAGATACATGTATGGGATACATCGGACAAGACTGCTGCTCCAAGACCAACCTCGTACAAAGGGGCGGAGATAAGACCCTGGGTACGAGGTTGCTCCAAGACCAGACTTGATAAGTCATCTGTTTCAAAACACGCGTCGGGACAGGACCACCAAATTTTATGGGAATAATCAAAATTACTCGTTCCACTAGATAATTATTTCTCTCGACAAATCCGAGTATCCATAAAAATTAATACCCAACAAGGTAGAATAACTAAAATATTTGGTATATCAAATATTTTACCTCGAAGTATCTTATACCATCATGCAAAGCTTTAAAGAACACATTTTTGTTTCTCTTCATAGCATTTGTCATATAATAAATTAGAAATAATTATTGCTGTTTCAAAGGGAGATTACTTTCAATTTTTGGTACCATCACCTCTTTTGTTTGGTATGTTTTGTTTGACAGCTTTAATCATCTAACTTCTTAAGATAAAACCTTTCTATATGTTATGATGTCCAGTGAAAAGAAAACTACAAACATCTTTGCCTTCATCTTCATAGTTTCGTCCACAAAGTTTACACTAATCCTGGATGACGATACTTGACGATCGTACCACCTACCTGGTGATTAATGGACTTCTACTCTAAGTAGAAAATGACTCATAATTTCGTCGTAATGTAGTAGGTACCAGCTTCTCTGTATCACTTATGCTATCGACTAAATTGGTAACAGTGTGCACAAAGGTATAATCTCAGGAGATTACTTTCCTGGTGGAGCAACCTGCCTAGACGTAGGAGCAACCTGTCTAGACGTCTAGCTGAACGTAATCTGACACAACTAATTTTGGGTTGACTTCGGTGGTGTGATTATGATATGATTATGATATGATTATGATCTGATTTTTCTAATTATACTCTGAGGAAGACTCTGAAATAGTATGAGTTTGTGCCCTTTTAGCAGAGAAATCAGACTCAATATGTCGAAAAATACTTAAGGTTACTGTAGACCTTCACGGTGTGTTTTGGGGAAACAATATAGCGCTCTGTGTATTAATGGAAATATATAAACCTATATATCATTGGATAGCTTCTATAACTGGCTACAAGTCTCTGTTGAAATATGTTTGGTTGAATTGAAAAAAAAAAGAAATTCCCGTTCGCCTTTCTTGAACTAACTCCCCGGTTCAAGAAGCTAAAGCGTTGCGCAAGTTTGGAGTTTTGCATTCATTTAGATACGAGTCAAATCGGAATCGTCTGTTTTACAAAACGGTGTCTGGGATTTTCAAAATTCCGAATACTTAAAAAGTTATCGCGATTTTACTTTTTTCAGCGAGACTCAAGCCAAAGAGACTGCGAAAAAGGCTTTAAAACGATGAAGAATTAAAATTTGAAAATTCCCAGACCCGGTTTGTTACCAAGATATCATTCTAAAAGACTGCCAATTTTTAGACGATTCTGATAAATAGGACTCGACTTGGAAGTTTTTAAACTTTCTTGCCACATTTAAAGCTAAAAAAATTGTTTTCTTAATTTTTGACCCGCGAAGGTCTACAGTAACCTATTATTACCTACCCACCTATATGTAAGTATACTCTTACTTAAAGTTCCCCTAACCTCAAAAATTTGTATTGTCTTATTTGGAAGAACTTTTAAAATGATAAAGTAAAACTTCTTTTGAAGATTTTCACTTCTTCGCTTTCTTTTTTAGATATATCAGTTTGTTTGATGTGCAAATATCTGGAATTTCGTCACACATGCATAATGAGTTATCAGAGAATGTTATATATATTTGCGTTCATGAAATAAAAACACTAAAGTGTGAATAACACGTGTGTGCGTCTCTCCCACAACACCAAACTTCTTGATTTTAAAGGATTTCGTTCGAGAATGAAAGAGATATACACATTTCTCCAATAAGTCATTATGCATGTTGACGAAATTCCATACATTTGCATATCAAACAAACTGATATATCTAAAAAAGAAAGCAAAGAAACGAAAATCTTCAAAAGAAGTTACTTTATCATTTTAAAAGTTCTTCCAAACAAGACAATAAAACATTTTGAGGTTATGGGCACTTTAAGTATTTTTCGACGTACTGAAGTTCTCTTATTTCTCTTTCTCATATTATATCCAGTTTTTTTGAGAACTTAGCGTCATTTATATCTACTCATATCTGTGTCATTTTTAGGCCAATCCGGATGGAATTGCAAGGATAAAATCTGAAAGAAAACCTCCAGATGAATTACTCTTAAAAAAGATAAGACTTTCCCGTGAAAAGGAACGGAAAATGTTCGTAGTATTTCGCGAGGTGATCCATTATTTCGTATTTTGGTGGGTTGTTCTTATGATTGCTTACGGCTACCGTGAACCAGATGCTCATAGGTTGACGAGATCAATGGAGAATACGTTTCTCCAACTTGGTCAAGAAAACAACAACTTTAGTTTCAAAAGAACCTCCATAAATGACATTCATAAGGTAAGTTTCCATATCAATATAGTCAGTCCTACCTACCTACCTACCTACCTAAGTAGTATAGAACATGGCGGTACCAGGCCACCTTAGTTAAAAATGGATTTGTTTTCGAGTCTATACGTTTTTCCAAATTATACAACATGGGGGTACCAGGCCACTTTTCCAAAATTGGGTTTATTTCCAAATCTATACGTTTTCCAAAATTGGATTTATTTCTGGCGGTACCAGACCACTTTTCCAAAATTGGATTTATTCTAGAGTCTATATATTTTCTCATGTGTGGGTACATGGTAGGATTACTATGTAGTGGTGTTAGCACGTGGTTAGATGGTTATGTGCTATAACTTGGTTATGTTTGATGAGGATTGTTACAGTTCAGTCAGATGGGTCTTGATGTTGGTTCAAATATATTGTTTCGATACGTGTCGTTTTACGAGTCGTCTCGAAATGTGTCGTTTTTAAATTGTCTTGAAATGTGTCGTTTTACGAGTCGTCTCGAAATGTGTCGTTTTTAGATTGTCTTGAAATGTGTCGTTTTACGAGTCGTCTCGAAATGTGCTATAAAGTGTGTTGACAAATTGATTAAATTATAAATTTTTCTTTTTACTGAATCTAATTTTGGACTATTTTGTAATGTCCATATGCGTAGCTACTAATACCATCTTTAAGGATGTATCTCTTATCGTCGAAACAACTCAGTGATATTTTGTTTATCTCGTAACTACCCAGTTGGTGGTTGTTACTTCTTATGGCTCTCATCTTGTGGGATATTTGTTTATTATTTAATAAAACATCCTTGTAGCTATCGTGTCTTATGTTTTTTCTCACAACACTCTTCTTGATACCTTTGGCAGTCTTTCCACCTTTTCCGTCTTCTTTTAGGTAGCTATACATCTTGGATCTTAAACCTACGAACTCAACGATGGGGACTCCTGACGTTTCGTCTTTCATTTTACCAATTACTTTCTTGTTTGTGATATCAAAGTATGGGGATGACTTATCATATCCACTAAAGTCAAACATGCTTTTGTCAGAGTAGATGTCTTTATATATGTCGTCCGTCTCAATTGCATATGTTAAACTGTCTGTGTCAGTGAACAGTAACTTGGAACTATATTTCTTTTTCACGTAGTTGTAGTGAAAGTCGTACATCAATAATTTCGATAGATCAAGAATACACATGCCTACATATGCTGGCTTGTTTAGAGTTAACGTTTCTTTGATTCTATGTACAGCTACTAAGTTGTCGTTAAATATTTTACTGCTTACAAAGGTTGGCTTAGAGGCGAGCTTCTTCAGTTTGTCTTTATTTGTTACCAGTTCAACGTTAACACGCTTTCGAAGATTTTCCATGGTCTTTCCGAAGACACTGTTATTCATCAGTTTGAAGAAGTCCTTTTCAAAGTCGTTCTTAGCATCTGTTCTTTTAACTGTGTTGAAGTCAATATAGTCTTTCAACCATGGAGACTGATTAAACTGTAACACTCTATATACTTTACTTACCTTCATTCCTAAGGACTTGTACAGCTGCAAGTTCCTATAGTGCACTACGTATCTCTTCTTGTCGTTAAGACTTGGTATCAACTTGCTTACCTCTCCTATAGATATATTGAATTTGTCTTTTATTGTTTTACAATAGTCAGACAGTTTATCAACCTCTACTTTAGTTCTCTCTGGTGCTAATGGATAGTCGTTATGTAAGTCGTGTAACTCCTTTGGATACTCCAGATCAACCTCTAGTAGTAATCCTTTGCTTGAGTTATCCTTATATTTGTCAAGATCGAACTTCTTGATCCATTTGAATCCTCCAGTTGGTAGGTACTGATTCATAGCCCAACCATATAGGTTGTTAGCGTCTAGATATACTATATATTTCGAAGGCTTGCTACTGTCGTAGTCCTTCATATATTTATTATTAGCCTTACCATATCTATGCGTGATACAGGAGACACCACCTCGCATTCCTTTCTCGATAAACTGAAACATGTCAATATCAGTCATCAGCTCTAGTTCCACTCCTGTCATCTTTAGAGCAGCGTCCCACGATAGTCCAGGTGACGTGAAGTAATGACAAGGATCTAATTGGTAGTACTGTTTACACGTTCTTCTAAAGTTCTCGAACACGTCAGACAATAGTAGCACGTCAGTCTTGAGGTACACATCGTGATACTCACCCATATTACTCAAGTCGAACGTCTTCCACACTTCTTGTGCGTGTTCATAATCAGCGTCTGATATATGTTCGTCGTTTAGCACACTGTAGAAGCTTTCCTTTGAAGGTAGCTTTACATCTTCGAACTTATCGAAACTATCCATATAGTCATATGGATACACACCCTTTCTTGACACTAGCTCTAGTTCCTTGTCAGTGAATACCTCTGATGTGTTTTTCAAACACTCTTTAGGAAGGTTGTTAACCAAGCTGTCTAGACTAGAACCCATGAATTGGAAACTGTCGATGAATACGAGACTTTTTCCTAACATGAAAGCCATATATTTCTCCATGTTATTTGGTATAACATTGATGTTCTGCCCAAGTCCTCCAATATTTTGCATTATGAGGTGACTATCATATCCTCTCAAGTTGTGGAACACCACTGGTATTTTGTTGGTTAGTCTATGGTTTCTATTACATAACTGGTGTGCAGAGCCTCTATATTTACCAGTTACATGACAATGGTCTCTAACTCTTATGTCTCCACTTTTGTATGTTTCATCACAAATGTGACATTTAGTTACTTCCTTGAAGTTAACCTTGTCAGCGGAAGTCATGATCATGTCTTTACTAAAGTGTTTCTTTTTGACGTTGTCACAATACTTAACCTCTTCAAGCATCTTTTCCATAAACTTTTTGACTGCGTTCTCACCGCGGAACGTCTCAACAGGTTTACTGTACTTGTTGTCGTAGCAGCAGACTACCTTATAACCATACCCACAGTCTGTATGTTGTTGATACTTGTTAGTATACGACTTGTCTGACGATGGTGTTGCTGCACTTATCTTCTCTAAGATAGCCTCGAAGTCTGCGTATATGACGAACGGAACATCTAGTTGCTTGTGAAAATTTTTGTATTTCAATATATTGTTTCCTTTTTCAGGCATCTTAATTGCCTGCTTTCCGTTAACCACTATACAATTCTCTACGTGGTTCTTTAGTATAGCTTCTGTGCTAAAGCACTGTAGACAGTATCTACAGAAGTTTTTCTTGTGCTCGTGTTTAGTCTGATTGAACATAAACCTATTAAAGTCCTTAATGTATACGTAGTGTTGTTTCTCGTCTTTCGTTATTAGCAACAGATCCATATAGTCTTCGTTACTTTCTTTGGATACATGTATTGGGAACGGCTGCTTGTTTTCATACCCAAACACGTTAATGTTTATATTATTTTTGATTTCTATTTCGTTATATTGTTTAACTGATACTGGGAAGTCAATCCTCTCGTAGTCTACAGTGTTAACGTTTCTCTTATGTTTTGACACTCTTTGCGGTTTGTAATCTACCGGGTTCTTGTGTAGTATGTGGCACCACATAAAACACTTATTATCATCATTCCTTATGTTGATCAAACCCTTTGATGCGTTCCTCAGTTCTGTTGGTAGCTCAACATAGCTGGATCCTTTTAGAGGTTCGTATACTACCACGTTCACGTAGTGACTATCTACGTTGTCTATGACCCATCCAGAACCTTCTGATATCCACACAGCGATTCGGTTTATTATCTCTTCACTAGACTGTTTTGCAGACTTATATATGTCATTAACACTATATATCGTCTTGGCATTACAGTTGAAGTACGCTACTTTATACGTAGTTCTGTCTTTGTCCAGTTGTTTCTCTAACGTCACTTTTAATGTCTCAACATATTTCAAACCTCTCAGTCTATTCAACTCCTTTGTCAGTATTAGGCTCACAGCAACTCTCGACTTGCTCAGTTGTTGCAGCGGATCCTTATTATTGATTACCTCGACACTATACGACCTAGTATACCCTCTTAGAGCTGACCGTATCTGTGCCACTGTGGGGAACTGACTAGGTTTCTTTAGAAGCGCTTTTTGTTCCTTTATGAAGAGCTTGAGTTTTTGTCGCCTCGCTGTAGAGTTTCTCAACTGTATCATCCTCTCCTGTAATACTATGTGTGCTCGTGTTCTTCTGACCCTGTTTATGTGGTCTATCACACCCTGTCTTGACACTACTCTTAAAAGGTCTATCCAACTATATCCAAGTATTTTGGCTTCACTCAAATACTTAGTAGACAGCTTTTTAAAAATGTGCATCTATATCATACTACATATCTTATTATATTTAAAAACGACTCGTTTTTATTATAAAAAGTGGGTCTGATTCCTGGAAAATCATGCAGATTCTAGGAAATAGGTCTAGTTCCTGGAAAATCATGTAGATTCCTGGAAAACCATATAGATTATAAGGATGACACCTCTAAATTTCTTGAATGTTTTTTACTCCTTACATGTCTCCACTTAGAGTTAAAGGGATACACTCTATCACATGTTTCACATACATACTTATGAGTTCTTACCCACTCTTTGGTTAGTACTCTACCAGCCTCTGCAGCTTCTTCTTTAGTATGGTAGATTCTAAGTCTTGTCATTATATAATACTGTATGTTTTGTTACGTTAAGAAACGAGTCGAAACAAGACCACCAAGGTCATATTTTAGGACCTTGGTCAAAATGACCCTTCTATCGATCACAAACACACCACGAGTAGGGGGTCATATGTAGTGTCTTAATATTTTACTGGTTCCGGTTACATCTTGAGAAAAATTAGGGTAGGTAGGTCGGGATTTTTTTTTTTTGAGAAATGTTTGTGGTCGATATACTATTTGTACGCTACTAGAACATCTTAATTGTCGTCTTCAAAGTAGCAGTTACTTTTTAAGAATAGCTGACCCCCTAAAACAGGGGATCAGCTTTTACCGCTCGAAAAACTGGGGTCCTAATTTGGGACCTGAGATTTCATCGTCTTTCGTGTGGAACACACCTCTAGCTCCAATATGAATATCATGTTTAGTTGTGAGTTTAAAGGGGGGCGCGAATCACGCCCCCCTTCAAACACCTCTAGTTTGACTTTATATATTGTCAACGTGTACACTGACAGTCCACTTCATGTTTTTACACCCTAGTGCCTCAGCGACTTCTTTTCCGTGGAACCATGTATCATATCCATTATGAGAGACTCTAGAGCTATGCGTGAGTACTGCAATAGGAGATTCAAGAGTGAAACCACACCATCTAATCATCAAAGATACTACGCGTAGTACTCTATCTATGAGATAATCTGTGAGATAACTGTAAGATAACTACGAGATAACTGTGAGATGGTCTGTAAGATGATCCATAAGATGATTTATAAACAAGATACTACGTGTAGTACTCCTATCTGCGAGATGATTTAAGATGATCTATAAGATGATTTATAAACAAGATACTACACGTAGTACTCTATCTATGAGACGATTTAAGACGATCTATAAGATGATTTATAAACAAGATACTACGTGTGGTACTCCTATCTGCGAGATGATTTAAGACGATCTATAAGATGATTTATAAACAAGATACTACGTGTAGTACTCCTATCTGCGAGATGATTTAAGATGATCTATAAGATGATTTATAAACAAGATACTACACGTAGTACTCTATCTATGAGACGATTTAAGACGCTCTATAAGATGATTTATAAACAAGATACTACGCGTAGTACTCTTATCTACGAGACGATCTATGAGATGATTTAAGACGATCCATAAGATGATTTATAAACAAGATACTACGCGTAGTACTCTATCTATGAGACGATCTACGAGATGATTTAAGACGATCCATAAGATGATTAGATGGTGTGGTTTCACTCTTGAATCTCCTATTGCAGTACTCACGCATAGCTCTAGAGTCTCTCATAATGGATATGATACATGGTTCCACGGAAAAGAAGTCGCTGAGGCACTAGGGTGTAAAAACATGAAGTGGACTGTCAGTGTACACGTTGACAATATATAAAGTCAAACTAGAGGTGTTTGAAGGGGGGCGTGATTCGCGCCCCCCTTTAAACTCACAACTAAACATGATATTCATATTGGAGCTAGAGGTGTGTTCCACACGAAAGACGATGAAATCTCAGGTCCCAAATTGGGACCCCCAGTTTTTCGAGCGGTAAAAGCTGATCCCCTGTTTTAGGGGGTCAGCTATTCTTAAAAAGTAACTGCTACTTTGAAGACGACAATTAAGATGTTCTAGTAGCGTACAAATAGTATATCGACCACAAACATTTCTCAAAAAAAAAAAATCCCGACCTACCTACCCTAATTTTTCTCAAGATGTAACCGGAACCAGTAAAATATTAAGACACTACATATGACCCCCTACTCGTGGTGTGTTTGTGATCGATAGAAGGGTCATTTTGACCAAGGTCCTAAAATATGACCTTGGTGGTCTTGTTTCGACTCGTTTCTTAACGTAACAAAACATACAGTATTATATAATGACAAGACTTAGAATCTACCATACTAAAGAAGAAGCTGCAGAGGCTGGTAGAGTACTAACCAAAGAGTGGGTAAGAACTCATAAGTATGTATGTGAAACATGTGATAGAGTGTATCCCTTTAACTCTAAGTGGAGACATGTAAGGAGTAAAAAACATTCAAGAAATTTAGAGGTGTCATCCTTATAATCTATATGGTTTTCCAGGAATCTACATGATTTTCCAGGAACTAGACCTATTTCCTAGAATCTGCATGATTTTCCAGGAATCAGACCCACTTTTTATAATAAAAACGAGTCGTTTTTAAATATAATAAGATATGTAGTATGATATAGATGCACATTTTTAAAAAGCTGTCTACTAAGTATTTGAGTGAAGCCAAAATACTTGGATATAGTTGGATAGACCTTTTAAGAGTAGTGTCAAGACAGGGTGTGATAGACCACATAAACAGGGTCAGAAGAACACGAGCACACATAGTATTACAGGAGAGGATGATACAGTTGAGAAACTCTACAGCGAGGCGACAAAAACTCAAGCTCTTCATAAAGGAACAAAAAGCGCTTCTAAAGAAACCTAGTCAGTTCCCCACAGTGGCACAGATACGGTCAGCTCTAAGAGGGTATACTAGGTCGTATAGTGTCGAGGTAATCAATAATAAGGATCCGCTGCAACAACTGAGCAAGTCGAGAGTTGCTGTGAGCCTAATACTGACAAAGGAGTTGAATAGACTGAGAGGTTTGAAATATGTTGAGACATTAAAAGTGACGTTAGAGAAACAACTGGACAAAGACAGAACTACGTATAAAGTAGCGTACTTCAACTGTAATGCCAAGACGATATATAGTGTTAATGACATATATAAGTCTGCAAAACAGTCTAGTGAAGAGATAATAAACCGAATCGCTGTGTGGATATCAGAAGGTTCTGGATGGGTCATAGACAACGTAGATAGTCACTACGTGAACGTGGTAGTACGAACCTCTAAAAGGATCCAGCTATGTTGAGCTACCAACAGAACTGAGGAACGCATCAAAGGGTTTGATCAACATAAGGAATGATGATAATAAGTGTTTTATGTGGTGCCACATACTACACAAGAACCCGGTAGATTACAAACCGCAAAGAGTGTCAAAACATAAGAGAAACGTTAACACTGTAGACTACGAGAGGATTGACTTCCCAGTATCAGTTAAACAATATAACGAAATAGAAATCAAAAATAATATAAACATTAACGTGTTTGGGTATGAAAACAAGCAGCCGTTCCCAATACATGTATCCAAAGAAAGTAACGAAGACTATATGGATCTGTTGCTAATAACGAAAGACGAGAAACAACACTACGTATACATTAAGGACTTTAATAGGTTTATGTTCAATCAGACTAAACACGAGCACAAGAAAAACTTCTGTAGATACTGTCTACAGTGCTTTAGCACAGAAGCTATACTAAAGAACCACGTAGAGAATTGTATAGTGGTTAACGGAAAGCAGGCAATTAAGATGCCTGAAAAAGGAAACAATATATTGAAATACAAAAATTTTCACAAGCAACTAGATGTTCCGTTCGTCATATACGCAGACTTCGAGGCTATCTTAGAGAAGATAAGTGCAGCAACACCATCGTCAGACAAGTCGTATACTAACAAGTATCAACAACATACAGACTGTGGGTATGGTTATAAGGTAGTCTGCTGCTACGACAACAAGTACAGTAAACCTGTTGAGACGTTCCGCGGTGAGAACGCAGTCAAAAAGTTTATGGAAAAGATGCTTGAAGAGGTTAAGTATTGTGACAACGTCAAAAAGAAACACTTTAGTAAAGACATGATCATGACTTCCGCTGACAAGGTTAACTTCAAGGAAGTAACTAAATGTCACATTTGTGATGAAACATACAAAAGTGGAGACATAAGAGTTAGAGACCATTGTCATGTAACTGGTAAATATAGAGGCTCTGCACACCAGTTATGTAATAGAAACCATAGACTAACCAACAAAATACCAGTGGTGTTCCACAACTTGAGAGGATATGATAGTCACCTCATAATGCAAAATATTGGAGGACTTGGGCAGAACATCAATGTTATACCAAATAACATGGAGAAATATATGGCTTTCATGTTAGGAAAAAGTCTCGTATTCATCGACAGTTTCCAATTCATGGGTTCTAGTCTAGACAGCTTGGTTAACAACCTTCCTAAAGAGTGTTTGAAAAACACATCAGAGGTATTCACTGACAAGGAACTAGAGCTAGTGTCAAGAAAGGGTGTGTATCCATATGACTATATGGATAGTTTCGATAAGTTCGAAGATGTAAAGCTACCTTCAAAGGAAAGCTTCTACAGTGTGCTAAACGACGAACATATATCAGACGCTGATTATGAACACGCACAAGAAGTGTGGAAGACGTTCGACTTGAGTAATATGGGTGAGTATCACGATGTGTACCTCAAGACTGACGTGCTACTATTGTCTGACGTGTTCGAGAACTTTAGAAGAACGTGTAAACAGTACTACCAATTAGATCCTTGTCATTACTTCACGTCACCTGGACTATCGTGGGACGCTGCTCTAAAGATGACAGGAGTGGAACTAGAGCTGATGACTGATATTGACATGTTTCAGTTTATCGAGAAAGGAATGCGAGGTGGTGTCTCCTGTATCACGCATAGATATGGTAAGGCTAATAATAAATATATGAAGGACTACGACAGTAGCAAGCCTTCGAAATATATAGTATATCTAGACGCTAACAACCTATATGGTTGGGCTATGAATCAGTACCTACCAACTGGAGGATTCAAATGGATCAAGAAGTTCGATCTTGACAAATATAAGGATAACTCAAGCAAAGGATTACTACTAGAGGTTGATCTGGAGTATCCAAAGGAGTTACACGACTTACATAACGACTATCCATTAGCACCAGAGAGAACTAAAGTAGAGGTTGATAAACTGTCTGACTATTGTAAAACAATAAAAGACAAATTCAATATATCTATAGGAGAGGTAAGCAAGTTGATACCAAGTCTTAACGACAAGAAGAGATACGTAGTGCACTATAGGAACTTGCAGCTGTACAAGTCCTTAGGAATGAAGGTAAGTAAAGTATATAGAGTGTTACAGTTTAATCAGTCTCCATGGTTGAAAGACTATATTGACTTCAACACAGTTAAAAGAACAGATGCTAAGAACGACTTTGAAAAGGACTTCTTCAAACTGATGAATAACAGTGTCTTCGGAAAGACCATGGAAAATCTTCGAAAGCGTGTTAACGTTGAACTGGTAACAAATAAAGACAAACTGAAGAAGCTCGCCTCTAAGCCAACCTTTGTAAGCAGTAAAATATTTAACGACAACTTAGTAGCTGTACATAGAATCAAAGAAACGTTAACTCTAAACAAGCCAGCATATGTAGGCATGTGTATTCTTGATCTATCGAAATTATTGATGTACGACTTTCACTACAACTACGTGAAAAAGAAATATAGTTCCAAGTTACTGTTCACTGACACAGACAGTTTAACATATGCAATTGAGACGGACGACATATATAAAGACATCTACTCTGACAAAAGCATGTTTGACTTTAGTGGATATGATAAGTCATCCCCATACTTTGATATCACAAACAAGAAAGTAATTGGTAAAATGAAAGACGAAACGTCAGGAGTCCCCATCGTTGAGTTCGTAGGTTTAAGATCCAAGATGTATAGCTACCTAAAAGAAGACGGAAAAGGTGGAAAGACTGCCAAAGGTATCAAGAAGAGTGTTGTGAGAAAAAACATAAGACACGATAGCTACAAGGATGTTTTATTAAATAATAAACAAATATCCCACAAGATGAGAGCCATAAGAAGTAACAACCACCAACTGGGTAGTTACGAGATAAACAAAATATCACTGAGTTGTTTCGACGATAAGAGATACATCCTTAAAGATGGTATTAGTAGCTACGCATATGGACATTACAAAATAGTCCAAAATTAGATTCAGTAAAAAGAAAAATTTATAATTTAATCAATTTGTCAACACACTTTATAGCACATTTCGAGACGACTCGTAAAACGACACATTTCAAGACAATCTAAAAACGACACATTTCGAGACGACTCGTAAAACGACACATTTCAAGACAATTTAAAAACGACACATTTCGAGACGACTCGTAAAACGACACGTATCGAAACAATATATTTGAACCAACATCAAGACCCATCTGACTGAACTGTAACAATCCTCATCAAACATAACCAAGTTATAGCACATAACCATCTAACCACGTGCTAACACCACTACATAGTAATCCTACCATGTACCCACACATGAGAAAATATATAGACTCTAGAATAAATCCAATTTTGGAAAAGTGGTCTGGTACCGCCAGAAATAAATCCAATTTTGGAAAACGTATAGATTTGGAAATAAACCCAATTTTGGAAAAGTGGCCTGGTACCCCCATGTTGTATAATTTGGAAAAACGTATAGACTCGAAAACAAATCCATTTTTAACTAAGGTGGCCTGGTACCGCCATGTTCTATACTACTTACCTATACCTACCTACCTACCTACTTACCTACCTACCTACCTACCTACCTACCTACCTACCTACTTACTTACCTACCTACCTACCTACATGTCTACTTACTAACTAATTACCTACCTACCTGAGCGAGGTGTTTACTGCAGCTCCTACGACGTCCCTGGTTAAGGTGATTTTATTGTCCAATTCAACTTTTAACGGTGATATTCCTTTAAATCAGACAAAGAATAAATTTGATTTGATGATGTGGCTTCATGATATTATCATTCCTGGTCTGAATCACGAAACATGGTATAACAATAAAACTGATGGTAAAAAGAATTTCGTAGCAGATGCAGTTGGGTATCTCATTGGCCATTCAAGATTAAGGCTTTTGCGTGTCAGAAAAGGTGGGTTAATAGTTGAGTAAAAAGTAGTCTACTTTACATCTTTACATCTTTATAGAAGGTTGTTTATTTCAACCATGGATTAGTGAAAAATGGAATTATGAGGATGGTGGTAATTTCAAGTCATTCAAATAATTTGCAGATATAGTCTTTACACAAATTTAGATTTTGTACCGGGAAATAATGACTAGTTGAGCATAATATATCTTTACAATAAATCATCCTGATTGATGTGTTCTACTGAAAAACAGAGCAACATCAACGACGATGTCATTTAAAACAGAATCATTCTTCATGCAAAACAAAAAGAATGAATAATTTTTCGTCCCACACCTAATCGATAGGTACCCCTGATATCTAAATAGAGACTGTATCGAGCAACTGTAGTTTGGATGCTGTGCAAAAATGAAGCTGGCAATATTTTGCGGCGGCCATCTTGAAGGGACCACGCTATATATTTTCACTGTAAGCGACAGAGACTATCTGTCTCTGATCTTTTAAGATGCTAAAATGAATCAGTTGTTGAAGGCTTTCCCGTAATTTAGAACACAAATTACGGCTCCATTACAGTAACTATGAAGCCGGTAATTTTCGCGGTGGCCATATTGGAGTCAGCACCATGGTTACTCCAAATGGCCGCCGCAAAATATTAGGCTTCATAGTTACTATTATGGAGTCGTAGTTTGTGTTCTACACCATGGGAAAACCTTGTACAACTGATTCATTTTAGCATATTAAAAGATCAGAGACAGATAGTCTCTGTCACCCATAGTAAAACTATATAACGTGGTCCCATCAAGATGGCCACGGCTCATTTTCTGAACAATAGTTGCTCGATCCAGTCTTTATTTAGCGATTAGTGATAAGTAGTATAGAAACTAGCGGTACCAGCGCATTTTTCCATTTTTTCATGCTTCGCAATCAAAATTGAAAAATGCGCTGTTACTGCTAGTTTCGAGACTACTAAAACGAGACGAAATAAATTAGACTCGAAAACCATCACACGAGTTTCCCAAAATAGTTTTTCGAGTACGTAGAAGCTGCAACTCTCTGTTGTGGCTGGTCATCCTTTTCCCAAGTACAGTATGTTTAAACCTCTCGTCTAGTTCCTCACGTTCTAATCTAGTCTTAGTGAAGAGTTGTCGTTTGATCTCTCTAACCTGGTAGATAAATAACAACTCTTTGTTGAGTCTCGCTGTCTTTTCCTCCACTGATTCCTGACGTTCTACACTCATTAAGTTTATATATACTCATGTCTTTAGGTCGTTTTGTAAATTATTGTAATTAGGTAGTACTGTCTCCTTCATTCGGGGGTTCCTCCTCGGGGATTTCCCCTCTAGCCATGTGGCTGAATACGTGTTTGCTAGTTGTCAGTCCACCTGATAGCAACCCTAAATAAGGGAGGTAGGGGGATATGTATGATATAATCTTCTCTACATCTCTTTTTAATAACTGGTCAGTAATCAACTCGTTTTCAAGCTTTTCAGGTGACTCAATAGCGTTGAACCCTCCTAATGCGTGGGCGAACTTGCTTATTAAAAGATCACAGAGGAACACGTTCGCTTTCTCCATTCTTTTTATCTCCCATCCTTCATAGATCTTATTGATAACTTTAGATGAGGCCTTTTTAGGTAAGCGACGGATTGATCTATCTCACCGTCCTCTGAGAGTCTTTTTAGTTCGTTTCGTTTCTTGTCTACGTCAGTTTGCAGGGTGTCGTCAACTTGTGGTGTGTCGATTTGTGGTTCGTCGATCACTTCCTGTTCTGCTTCTTGTATGTCTTCAATTAGTTCGTCAATTGTCTCAGGATTTGTTGTCTTACGTCTTGGCATGTCCTATACTATACGACGTGTTTTGTTTTCGCGGAATAACTAATTCGTACGAGCACGGATGTCTTAGAAGTATCTCCAATCTTGCGTACTCGTTATCTTTCAACTGTTTTATTATTTTCTCAATCTCCGTTTTATCAACTCCATTAAGATAATCGTCTACGATAATTTTCATATCGTTTCTGTTAGGGTTGTAGAATGTTACTAACTTTGAGATGTTCTCACGATACGGTTTACTAATTGAGGTTAGTTGTTGTGTTACGACTATTGTGGATAGGTTGTAATGTCTAGCACTAAAGGCTAGTTTAACTAGTTCGCTTGTTCTGTTTTTAACGTCCTGCCCACCAGCACAGTCGTCTAGTATTATCAGTGAGTTGGTGCCTTTATAAATACCAGTCAAGTATTTAAGAAATACGTTGACCTTATCTTGCTCACACTGAATAGCGATAAAGTCTGGGTCTCTCAAGTATTTCCACTCTGTGTACGTTTTGTTCCATTCGAATGTTGGACATATAAGAATGATATGATCGAAGTGATTCATGTATTCTTTCTCTATCATATCCAACAGGTAGTGTGTTTTACCACAGGCTGTCATACCAACAATTAACATGTTAAAAGGTGTTTTCATATAGAATACTATATGTTTTAGTATTGGATTGATTGTAGATCGTTGTTGATGAGGTTTACGAGTCCGTCAGAGAGTACGAATATTCTACACATGACGTTCGCTGTTGTGACTTTTTTAACGATTTCCATCAGTATTCCTGACTGAGTATTCACAATCCTTTTTCCAGTGGCGACTTTCACGTTATCTTCGATAGATCTAAGGTCAACAACCAAAGCGAAACCGTCTTTATAAAACTTTTGGACAGTCATATGCTGGTCACAGTCGGCTAGTCCTTGCCCAAATAGTCTTTTCGCTTCTCCCCAGAGTCTTGATTTCGGTATTCCTTGACTGTATACCATATTTGGTACACCTTCAATAGTGAGTTTGACTGACTCTATGTTTGGATATACGAACTCCTCACTATCATTTCTTATCTTATTTGTGAAGAGTAGAACGATAGCTTTCATTGATTTTCTTGGTAGGTTAATATTTTCATTCACAAGTGTGATTCCTTTATCCTGCACTCCACTGTCTTCATTAGTGTGGTGTGCTCGTACGACAGAGATCTACCTGATGAGTATAGATGTGATACTTCGTCAGCAATCTCTTGACTCTCGATAGTTTCGTACTCCAACTCAAGGTTCTCTAACGTGTAGCCAGCCACAGCCGATCCAGATTGAGCCACCATAATATCAGACGCTTTAGGTAGTGTGATTATATACCTGAAATTGTTGTTCATGTTGTATGGTGCATATAGACCGTGATCTTCTAGAATCTTGTCGATTTGAACCTTTTGTTTGGTACCATTGATAGAGAACATCAAACCGTCGCTAACTTTTTGCACGTTTCCACTGGCCGCACCGCTGTCATCCTTCGATATTAACTTTCGAAGGTTCTCGTTTGCTAGACCATATTCGATCATAGCCGTTCGCTCACTGTTAGATTTCCAGAGGTCTTTGTACGTACCGATGATGCTTTCACCGCTATTGTCATACACAGTCTCACCTGCTAGTTTTACCACCAGTCTATCAAGTAGTAGTCTCGAAAGGTTGTTAAGAAACCATGATTTCACGTTCGAACTTTTAAAGTCGAATAGAAGGTGGAGGCTGGAGGGTACCAAACAAGTGTTACCCTTTGTTTTCGGGATATCGATGTATAACTCTTCCCCTGGATTGGCTTTGTTAGGGTTTAGCGTTACAACATGACGGATTCTTGTGCCTTTGATAGAAGATATTTCACGACGTCTATATCCGGGAAGCAACTCTTTTTCACTAGTATTCATGCTTATATTATAACACATGTTTTATTTCCTCTGTTTGTACTGGTCGTAGACGAACCAAGCTAGTGCTATCGCTAGGATCCACAAATTAGACGCTAACCAAGATATACCTGCAGCTCCCCACTTTAGCACAGTCGCCACCATGTTTAGCAGTCCAGCCAGTAGAGGGCCAGCTTTTGCGGCTAGGTTAGCTATAGCTTTTCCTAATTTTCCAAGTGCTTGGCCACCCTTGAAGATAACACTTCTAGCAGATATTATGATTGTGGTGATAAAAGAGGCTATGGTTATTCCTATAGACGAAGCGAGTAACCAATTTTCCTTAAACCACTCCTTTATTTTTTGTAACCGAGTGATGTCCTCTTCTTGTTGTTCTCTAACAGTCTCACGTTCCAATTGGTCTAAGGTTCTGTCCTTAGCTACCTCAAGACCTGTCACTCTCTCACTCAACTCAAACTCCTCTATGGAACTAACTTCCTCTTCGCTAAGAAGGTGTGTGGTCTCGTCAGCAGTGTCCTGAAAATAGTTGGCTTGTGCTTTTAGAAATTGTGGTCTAGTGTCTGGATCGATTGTATCACTCGAGATTAGGACGCCTCTTAACTCTCTATTTTCTTTTTCTGTTAGCCCGAATATGTTATCTTGGTTCGCTTCTGTTCCAATTACTGGGAAGTCTTCACTTGAAAATGTGGTGTCTTCTGTTATAACGTCAGTTGTTGTTGAGGTGCCAGGGATTTGTTCGACTAACTGCTTAAACTGATCAATCGCACTTTTACTTCTACTGTCTTTACTGTAGATCAAACCTTTTTTTCCAGGTTTTAGTATTAGTTTAGGTTTCAAATATTCACCATCTTCTCCTACCGGTTTGAAAAGAATAGAACCTGAGGGTGTCACATATGACCTGTTAACTATATTCCTTGACACATCGTCATGACTAAGTCTTTTTTTGTATAACTTACGTATTTTTTTATCTATTATATTGGTTCTTTTTATATCATTTATTAATAACTCTTTATTTATTTCTTTTAGTTTACCCAACCTTCTTTCTATTTCGTCCACCTCTTCAAAAGCTAAATTGAAGCTCTCATCGTGGACGTCACCGTATGTCGCCGGTTCAGCAAACACTACTGCTGGGGCCTCAGCGGTGACACCACTACCCTTATTAGTGATTATCACTGTTTTCCCATCTTTCCTGCTTGTGAATAATGTCTCCATAAATCTGTTTTGTAATCTGCGTTTTACGACTCTATTCTCTATCTCTTGTTTCACCCTGGTGATTCTGTTACGTATGTCACTATATTCTTGTGTCGTATCGTATTCTGTAAGATCAATAGAGTTAAGTGTCTCAAGCTCTTTTTCTAACTGATCATCTGTATAATTCTTAAACTTGTCACGGTCTTGCATTTCGATTTCGTCAAATCCTCCTTCAGCCATTATATACTACTCGATATTTTGAATATCGCTTTCTGGTACCCACGAATTGTGTTTACTATCATAGCCAAGCCACTTGACTAAAACCATCTCCTTACCTCCCACCTTCTTTCTCTTCACTATCTTCTCGACCTTGTAAACATCGTCTTTTTTATTAACAGCTGATAGCTCTTCCTCGTAGAACTTACCAATGATAGGTTCCCCTTCATGGTCCTCTATTTCGTACACGGTAGGATCACCACGTATGACCTTTGTCACTTTGAATAGCTCCTCGGTGAAGTTAGCCTCATACCCTTTCGCGAATATGCTCTTGTACTTTGATATCCTGACAGTCTCACCTACTTTAAACTTTGGTAGTGGGTAGTCACCGAAATGGTGTCCAAACAACGTAGTCCATACTTCGTTTTCATTTTTCTTGCTAACATCTTTAGGTTTCATTAGAATAGTACTGTGTTTGGTATTGTTGTAATTCTCAACGAGTTGGTCTAAAATGTCTATCCACTTGTACGTTCCTTTACTGTAGAAGTACTTCCACATAGACGTCTTGAGTGTTCTGTTAAACCGTTCCACGACTGCTGCCTTTTTATCAGAGTTCGTGCTGAAGTACTTCACGTTGTGTTTATCCAATAGATCCTTCACACCAACGTTGTAGAATTCCTTACCATCGTCAAACTGAACCAGCTTTGGATACTCGCCAAATCTAACCTTAGCCTTCTCTAGTAACTTTGCGACAGCCTTAGTCATGTTTTTCGTATCTTTCCTGTAGACAGGTATTGCGAAAGCATACCTACTAAGGATCTCGGTGGCTGTTAGTATCCAGTAGTACCCGTTGTTCTTGTATTTGTACTTACCCATATCAACCAAGTCCATCTGTATCTGCTCACCTAGATAGTCAACAAACGTTTGTCTAAACTTGTGTTTCTTAACAACTGGTTTGTACCTAGTGTATGTGTCTTGAGATTTTAGCCATTCCTTTATCTTTGCTCTACTAACGTTTAGACCGTCTTCTTGTACCTTTTGGTACAGCCTCTCAGCAGACTGGTAGCCAGTTGATGGGTTGTAGTAAATATCTCTTAGTTCTTGCTCCATATACACTACATAATATGTAAATCTAACAGTACCTCACCAACGTTAACACTGTTATCGTCCTGGTCTGTTATCTTGAACTCTAGTTGGTTGATGACTCCTTTGTTTATTGGGATTTTCGACCCAACACCAAAATGTTGTACAGAACCTTTAAGTGTCTGCGTGCTAGTTATTGGCAGTACTGCAATACAATCACTTTTGTTACCATTAACTATGTTCTTAGATCTGTCCACAATACTAGACGTTACTTGTATGTATTTCAGTCCTCTGTTAACGTTCACAACGTTAGGACTGATTTTTGTGGTGGCTATTGTAGTGTTTTCGTCAAATCCTAAGAGTTGTCCAAATTTAAACAGTTCTATTTGTTGATCAGTTGTTATCGTACACGTCGAGTCGTACCTGTTAGCTACTAGCTTGACGTCTCCTAACTCTTTCAAGTCGTCGGCGATCATTTTAAAGGTGTGATACCCAGGACTAAAAACGTGATCATTACTGTTATAAGTTATCGTGTTGTTAGCTGTGGTTACGTTAACGTAATCCCAAAAGATGGTTGCCTTCTTCACTAGTAAGTGAGGGTCTGAGTTACTTGTTATAATTGACTCTGGTAGGTCTGTAGTTTTCGTTGAACCACTAATCAATACTACCACTCTCATATAACGTACGGTATGTTATGATGGACGCATTCAAAAGAAAGTATCCTTATGCTGACAAGAATAGGTTTTTTCTTGACGTTGACGACAATATGCATATACATATATTCTTCGTTACGAAAACTAATATTGGTGACGTTTCGATAGACTCAAGTAGGTTTAAGAGTAACCTGGAGTATACTAAGTATCTAACGATAAACAAGCCAATGATAGTTGACCAAAAAGAGATAGCTAATGCCATACACGTGGCTAATCTGAATCTAGTGAAAAAGTATCCTCACATCACTTTGAGTAAGTTTGAGTTCGATCCAACTGTCTCACAAGATGGTGAGGTTAATGGTGTTGATATATATTTTAGAAACAGCGACATCATAAGCACGAACATAACTAGTGATACCTTCAAAAACGACAAGAGTATGTGGATTTGGTTACACAACAACAAGTCTCCAAAAGGTCACGACGACAAGTTCCCAATAATATGGCTATCTGGTGGAACTATCCAACCATTACCGAAAGGTCGTAAGAACCACTGGGGACTTTGGGATGGCTATCCAACGGAAAACGTGTTGAACTACTCAGTGAATAACTTTAGAGTATTCGTTAATCGAAAGAGCTACTTTCTCTCAAAGCTACCGATATTACAAATCACCACGTCAAAGACAAAGTCAGAGTGGGACGACAACGAGAGCTACTATAGGGTCGTGTTTGCGACTTATTGTGCAAGTTTCTGTTGTGGAGTGTCGTTACAACACTTGTCACCCTCGCAAGAAGTTCACCCTGTTATCACGAGTGTAATGAGGTTTCATCTGTACTTTACTGTTAGAAGACTTCTCAGAAGGATGGAAGGTGGTGAGAGTATGAGGTCGATAAGTAGAGAGTTTGATGCTGGAGAATTGTATGGTAAGACAGACAAGATTCCTAGAAAACATTACTATCAAGGTAAAGTCCTTGCTGATGGTACAACAGGTGAGGAGAGAGTCTTCACGATTAACGACGTTAAGAACGACTACAAACGATACGTTCCTCTGGTGTCGAATGGTCTCACCAACATTGGGAGACAATACCTAAATCAGTCCATAGAGGCTTTTGTTTACTCTACACTTGGTGCACAAGCGAGGACACGTGTGTCAGTCGTTGGTGATTCCGCAGGTAGTCTAGAGACTCAGCAAGAGTTCCGAAAGTTGGTGGAGGATAGTGTTATAAACTACGACGTGTCAACGTGGATTCTCAACATGAACAAGTCGATTAGAGACACTAACGTTGTCCAAAATCTTGCGCTATCACCGTCTACGTGGTTAATGCCAAGTAATGTGGTAATCCTCAAAAACAAAATAGCTGGGTACAACAACCTATTGAAGACTGCTACACAGAGTATGAAGTTTGGAGTAAATAGTGGGTTAAACTACACAGAAACGACGGAGGTTAAGAAAGTACACCAAGAAGGTGGAGAGCATCTGGAGACACTCGATAAACCAAAGGTGACGAATCGTCTGACACCAAACGTGACACACCAGGAGACACTTGATAAACCAAAGGTGACACACCGTCTGGAGGCATCAAAGGTGACACCAGGTGATAACACGACAGAGTTGGGGCTAGTTCTAGTGGTTTCGGCTGTGTCTGGCTACTTAGTAAGCAAATATGTGTTATAACATAATGAGTCTACGCTATGGGTTTGAGGACAGAGACTACGAGAGCGACCCTAAATTGAGTGTGAGCGGTGGGAGGATGTCTGGAGATATAGATATGACGCTCGGAGCACTCAAAAACATAGCAGATCCAGTCGATGATTTGGATGCTATCAGTAGAAAAGTGTTGTCCGTATACTTATCGCAATACTTTAAAACGCAGTCTTATAACGTTATATTTGACTTTAACATCACAAAGCATGCTATGAGTATGGTGGAATACCACAATGGAATAAATAAAGTGAAAACCATTACAGATAAAACAAATATGTTAGTACAACATGATCCAACGTATGGTCCTATTATTGGTGTTAACAATGGTCATAGATTCCTATCCCCTGAACTAACTCCAATTCCGTTTGAAGCTGGAGTACACTTTAACTGTCCACGTATGCAATACTGTGACATATCCGTTTTTATAGTAGTAAGGTTAGCCATGAGGGTTCCCACGACAGATTGGGAGGCGATTATCTCGAACGATGATGGAGCGTGGGACAAATACATAGGGTACAAGGGAGGTGATAAATTATCATATGGTGGTGGTGATCCAGCAAAGGAGTACACGTGTACAATCCCAAATAATATCGACACCACCAAGAGACATATGATATCAATACATTGGCGGATAGGTAACTCCTACGTTAAGGTGAACAACATAAGATCAACAGACTCAGACTTCGTAGCTAATCACAAAAAGATAGGGTCTCCTTACGTAACGATCTTTGGAATTCATCGACCAAAAATACCACTAGCACCCTATAAGTACCCGTCTTTGATAGAGTTCTACGGTGTGAAGGTTGTATCTGGTTACATGACGAGTCGAGACATAATATTAGTTGGTAGAGATATGATGAAGGAATATGATGTGAGCTAAGATATATGAGGAATAAGTCAGTTGTTGATTTCAATCACATATCAAAGGATATGTTAGAGGAAGAGGTACTAGAGCTCAAACGTTTGTACGCGTACTACCACAAACTAGAAGCTTGTTACAAATGGAAATACAAGAGGTTGAAGAAAATTAAACTATCGTTAAATATGATTAGCATAGGGTTAACGACAGTAGGGATTGTAGCTGGATCGATAACCGCTAACCCTCTAATCATTGCTTGTATTAGTGGTCCTGGTGTGATCATCCAAGGTTACTTAGCTAAATCCAATCTACCAAGTAGAGTGGAGCATTGTAAGTTCGCACACACTAGCTACAAAAAGATACTGACACAACTAAGATCGTATCTTAGAGGTCTTCCTTACAACGAGTCAATGTTCCTCTCAGACGTTAAAGTGTTGGACGATATTGTGACAGACTTATGTCCACCAATCAATGGAATGGTTAAAAGGTACAATAAAATATATGACGAGACCAACGTTCCAAAATAGGGTAAGACACAAGGGGTGACTCACCCCACACACGGCCACACACGGTCGGTCTACATATCAGAACCAGGAGTGTGTTCCACATGAAAGACGACGAGAGCTGACACCCTATTAAGATGTCCTAATAGCGTGCAAATAGTAGTAAAATATTAAGACACTACATGTGACCTCCTACTGATAGTATGTTTGTGATCGATAGAAGGGTCACTTTGACCAAGGTCCTAAAACAGGACCTTGGTCAGATCACGCGTTCGTGCTATTAAGTGGTTACTTTCTTAAGATGACTGCTATTTAAACACAAAAATAAAACATGTGGTATATTATAGGTGATGAGTATCACTAAAATATTTAGAAATAACGACATGTCAGTCACGACTATTAAAGATGGAGACAATATTTGGTTCTATGGAAAAGAAGTCGCTGAGGCATTAGGGTATAAAAACGCGAAGTGGGCTATCAGTGTACACGTTGACGATACATATAAGGTCAAACGAGAGGTGTTTGAAGGGGGGCGCGAATCACGCCCCCCTTTAAACTTGCAACCAAACACGATACTCATATCGGAGCCAGGAGTTTACGCTCTAGTCTTCTCATCGAAACTCGAGTCAGCCAAGAAGTTTCAAAAATGGGTATTCACAGAAGTCCTACCATCTATTAGAAAAACAGGTGTTTACACACAATACAACCAGTTATCAATAATGAACGAGACAGACTTACATTACGATATAGTTAAATATATCAGAGAGTACCATCCAACAATAATCATCCCAGGGTTGGGTGAGTACCAAGACACATCTACTAAAAGAATAGATGGATGGAAGAAAGGTTACAGTGGTGGACAACCAGATTTGGTAGTTCCGCAACTACACAAGAGACACAATGGTTTTGCTATAGAGTTCAAAACACCGAAAGGTAATGGGGTTATTAGGGATAACCAGTTGAGGGTATTAAGGAGACTAAGATCACAAGGGTACAACACATTACTATCCTCAGACCAACATGAGATAATACATTTCATAGAGACATATATGAGAGACTCCAGAGTCCTGTGTGAGTACTGCAATAGGAGATTCAAGAGTGAAACCACACTATCTAATCACCAAAAATACTTTCATCGAATACTCTATCTGTGAGACAATCTGTGAGATGACTGTGAGATAACCTGTGAGATGACTGTGACGAGATATCACGTATAACATAGATGACTGACAGTGAGTCCGTACCTATTATAACGTCAACAACAAGGACCAAAGACCCTAAGAGAGTAGAAGCAGGTAAACGCTTGGCTGCTATATCTAAAGCTGCAAAAGAGAGGAAGATGAGAGAGAGAGTGGTAAGTGAGATAGAGTATGATGGTTTTAGTTATGGATACATCATAGGAACTATAGGAGTGGTTATAGCTGCTGGCTCATTGTATTATGCGATGAAGCAAGATAAACAAATGGTGACTGTTAATGAGGAGTCTAAGAACGTTGTAATAAAAAAGGAACCACCACCACGTAAACTCGACAGCCTAGATTAAAACATGTCGTATAATATATGGCATCAATAGACAGAAAAGAACTGATGAACGAACTATACGACGCAGCCCTCGTGACTGCTGGAGCCGTAGCCGTGTCCATGGCATCAAAGAAAATACTAAAAGAACCGTTGGGTACCCCTGAATCAATAAAGGGCACCCTCAAGTTAGCGACTGCTGTAGGCATTTCAACGCTACTCGTTAAGTGGGCGCAGAGTAAGAAATACTTACCTATTGACCCGTTCTCAAAATAATCTAGCGTAATACATAATGGCTAGTGTGATAGCAGGTGGTTTGTTCAACGCTATAGCATTCGCAGGAGCTGGATTCATATTCAGCAAGCTAAACCACACTGGTTACGAGACAGAGATAAAGAGACACAACAAAGCATTGGAAAGTCTCGCAAGAGCGAAAGAAAAGTTCTACGAGAATGAGATTCGTCAGAGAGACAAAATTCAGGAATTAAGACAACAGTTGTCAGACGCTAACGCAGACATAAATGACACGAACCACGCTCTGGATCAACTAAGACAAGTACTGACGATACAGTATGATGGGAAGACATTTAGTAAAGAGCCTGAGTTGTCAGACTATTACAAACCTTCAGATGAGATGAAAGAATATCAAATGGTATTCGTTGTTGTTGTTGGGCTACCTTTAGGTTATTTAATATATAGAGTAATATAATGAGCACTAAAACTTTGAAGGAGATGGCTATGGAAGCAAAACATAGTAGTAGAAACTTAATGGAGATAATCTACAAGAACCAGATTCGTCAGATGAATGAGATTAGAGAGTTGAAACAACTATTGTTGGACGTTCTAGACCAACCAAGACAGTATAGTAGGAAGACGTTTGATTCTACTAACTATCACGCCTTCTAGAACGACATCCAAGTTATTATACTATTATGTCTTTAAAAACAGTATAAAGACATAACACTATAATAACTCAAATGGTCGACAAACGTACTATGAGAATGTTCTACGCTGGGTATACATTGGATGAGATTGCATCAAAAACGTGGAGTGGTACTACACTAGGGTACACATTGGACGAGATCAAGAATGGAATTAAGAACACAAAAGTAAAAAAGTGGTACGACACCACATACTGTTATAAGTGTAGTAACCACAGAACCCAAATCGAGAATGGTGTATTTAGTTGTAACAAGTGTGGAGAGACTACCTACGGATGTGTGAGAAACTTCATACCTAACATTTGGATGTACAAGAAATCGGCTCACAGTTGCAGAAAGTGGATAGAGAGAATGTTGACTAGCAAAAGACTAGTTAACGAGAGTGACATACCAATAGTGGTCAGTGATTTTATAAAGATAGCGTGGTCTCTTAGAAGAAACAATCTAGTTGCCAAGAATATATCGAAATATATTTTCTATGTCATAAGAATATGCTCTAAAAGAGATATAGAGTTGAGAGGTAGTTTTAACGACCTCAAACCTGGTAAGATCAAGGCACGATTCGAGTATAGCCTGTATAGTGTAGTATACAAGGATCTAGGTTGGGATGGAAGAGGAGATCCGTACTACGACGAGTGGGTAAATAAAACATTTAGTATAATGGCAAGACCAAAAATTTACCAAACCAAAGAAGAAGCTTTAGTAGCAGCCAGAGCGCAAACCAAAGAGTGGATGAGAACTCATAAGTGGGTGTGTGAGACATGCGATCAGTCATACCATGTGACCTCTAAATATAGACACCTGGAGACCAAAAAGCATTTGAGAAATTTGAGCATCTAATTTTAGACTATTTTGTAATGTCCATACGCATAGCTAGACACAGTGTCGCTTGTCGTCAAAGCAGCTCAAGGATATCTTATTTATTTCGTAGCTTCCTAATTGATGGCTCTTGCTGCGAATAGTTTTAATTATGTGAGACATTTGCTCACCATTTGTTAGAACACTTTTATAGTTGTCGTGTCTTATGTTATTTCTAATGGTACTCTTCTTGATACCTTTAGCAGTCTTCCCACCTTTTCCGTCTTCTTTTATGTAGCTATACATTTTCGACCTTAAACCAACGAACTCAACGATGGGGACTCCTAATGTCTCGTCCTTCATTTTACCAATAACCTTCTTGTTAGTTAGGTCGAAGTAGGGAGATGACTTATCATATCCACTAAAGTCGAACACTTCTTTGTTAGCGTGCATGTCTTTATACACGTCCTCCGTCTCAATCTCATACATTAGACTATCCGTGTCTGTGAATAGTAGTTTGGCTTTGTTGCCATACTCCTTTTTGACGTTATTATAATGGAAGTCATACATCAATGTCTTCGATAGGTCTAGAATACACATACCTACATATGCTGGTCTATTTAGAGTTAGCGTCTCTTTGATCTTGTGAACTGCTACCAAGTTATTGTCGAATATTTTACTGCTTACAAATGTTGGTTTCGACGTTAGTTTCTTCAGTTTTTCCTCGTCTGTTACTAACTCCACGTTCACACGCTTTCGTAGATTCTCCATAGTCTTTCCAAACACACTATTATTCATGAGCTTGAAGAAATCCTTCTCAAAGTCGTTCTTTGCTTGGGTTCTCTTGTCTGTGTTAAAGTCGATATATTGCTTGAGCCATGGTGACTGATCGAATTGAAGTACTCTATGTATCTTCTTAACCTTCATTCCCAAACTCTTGTTTAATTGTAGGTTTCTATAGTGAACTACGTAGGCCTACTTACTCTTACCATTTAGGTTAGGCACAAGTTTTGCAAACTCTCCTACAGATATCTTAAACTTATTTTGGATTGTCTTACAATAGTTTGACAACATATCACTACTTACTTTCATCCTCTCAGGGGCTAGAGGATAGTCGTTGTGAAGATCGTGCAACTCCTCTGGATACTCTAAATCAACCTCTAATAATAGTCCTTTGCTTGAGTCATCCTTATGTTTGTCAAGATCGAACTTCTCGACCCACTCAAATCCACCAGTCGGTAGATACTGACACATAGCCCAACCATAAAGGTTATTCGCATCTAGGTACACGATGTGTTTCGATGGCTTACTACTATCGTAGTCCTTCATATATTTATTATTGGCCTTACCATATCTATGCGTGATACAAGAGACACCACCTCGCATTCCTTTCTCAACAAACTGAAACATGTCAATATCAGTCATCAACTCTAGTTTCACTCCTGTCATCTTTAGAGCAGCGTCCCATGATAGTCCTGGTGATGTGAAGTAGTGACAAGGATCTAGTTGGTAGTACTGCTTGCACGTCTTTCTGAAGTTCTCAAACACGTCAGACAATAGTAACACATCAGTCTTGAGGTACACATCGTGGTACTCACCCATATTATTCAAGTCGAACGTCTTCCACACTTCTTGTGCGTGCTCATAATCAGCGTCTGATATATGTTCGTCGTTCAGTGCACTGTAGAAGCTCTCCTTTGAGGGTAGCTTTATGTCTTCGAACTTATCAAAACTATCCATATAGTCATATGGGTACACACCCTTTCGTGACACCAACTCTAACTCCTTACCTTGAAATACTTCGGACGTGTGCTTAAGACAATCTCTTGGTAGGTTGTTTACTAGGTTGACTAGACTAGAGCTCATGAATTGGAAACTATTTAGAAACACTAGATGTTTACCTAACATGAATGCCATATATTTCTCCATATTATTTGGTATGACGTTGATTTTCTGACCTAGATTACCTATCTCCTGCATTATGAAGTGACTATCATATCCTCTTAGATTGTGAAATATGACAGGTATCTTATCAGTCAATCTATAGTTCCTATTACATAACTGATGCGCTGAACCTCTATATTTACCAGTGATATGACAATGATCTCTAACTCTCGTGTCTCCACTTTTATATTTCTCGTCGCAAATGTGACATTTAGTTGATTCCTTGAAGTTAGCCTTATCAGCTCTGGTCAACACCATATCCTCATTGAAATGCTCCTTTCTAACTTTCTTGCAGTATTTGACCTCCTCTAACATCTTTTTCATGAACTTCCTAACAGAGTTCTTACCTCGAAACGTCTCTACTGGTTTACTATATTTATCGTCGTAACAGCACACCACTTTGTACCCATACCCACAATCCGTGTGTCTTTGGTACTCACTAGTGTACGATCCTGTGAGTGGTTTCACGTTGTCGACCTTCTCTGTGATAGCCTCGAAGTCTGCGTATATTACGAACGGCACTTCTAGTTGTTTGTGGTAATTTTTGTACTCAAGAGTATTGTCTCCTTCATCTGGCATCTTGATCGCTTGCTTACCATTTATCACCATACAAACCTCCTTATGTTTCTCTAGAATCTCACTGGTAGTAAAACATTGAAGACAGTACCTACAGAAGTTCTTCTTGTGCTCGTATCTAGATTGGTTGAACATAAACTTGTTAAAATCTTTTATATATACGTAATGTCGTTTACTACCACTCGTTATAAGTAGTAGGTCCATATGATCCTTGTACTTCTCCTCAGAAACGTAGATAGGGAATGGCTGTTTGTCCTCGTACCCAAACACGTTAATACTAATACCGTTCTGCTTCTCTATCTTGTTGTACTGTTTTGTATTCACTAGAAATCTCACTCCTTCATAATTGACAGAACCTACGTTCTTCTTATGCTTCGACACTCTCTGCGGATCCTTTCCTACAGGACACTTGTGCAACACGTGACACCACATAAAACACTTGTCATCTTTATTCCTTATATTAATCAAACCTTTCGACGCGTTCCTCAACTCTAATGGTAGCTCAACATAACTCGATCCTTTAAGAGGCTCATACACCACTACATTAATAAAGTGATCGCTAACATTGTCCACAACCCACCCGGAACCTTCTGACAACCACACAGCAATACGATTCACTATCTCCTCACTAGCTTTCTTTGTAGTCCCACTAATATCAACACTACTAACCACTGTTTTGACTACACTATTGAAGAAGGCTGTCTTAAACACAGACTCTCCGTCACCAATCTCTTTCTCTAGAGTTACTTTCAATGTCTCGGAAAACTTTAAACCTTTCAGTCTTTCTAACTCTTTCTGTAAAGTCGAGCCCACTACTACTCTAGTCTTGACTAGTTGTTTTAATGGATCCTTATTGTCGATCACCTCAATACTATACGACTTGGTGTACCCTTTGAGAGCAACTCTCCTTTGTACTACAGTAGGACGTTTCATCTTAGCAATAAGACTAGTGATTCTCTCATACTCTTTGTCTGAGGCCTCCTGACTCAATTGTGACCTCCTCACATATCGTCTAAGATCACGTCTAGCCTTTCGTCTGACCTCCCTAACTCTGGTGACTCTATTAATGACGTTCTCTCTAGATCCCCTTCTAATAAGGTCCATCCACTTATACCCCAATGCTTTAGCATCAGCTAGATAGCTAGACATCCTCTCTAGAAAACTCATCTTAATATTCGGTATAAATAAATTACCAGGACCACGTGCACCACCACTCGATAGTGTATCACTACGAGCGACATTACCACCCACGACAGAGTTACGCTTACGTCCAGACCTTTTCATAAGAGTCGTTTTATTATTTAATATAGCCAAGTCTTTAGACCCTTTCGAATCATGAGCCCCACTCAACTCACGAGTTGAAATAAAACCCATACCAGGATCACGTGTAATATTGCTTGACATAGTCTTGTCACGAGCTACATCCTCACCCACAGCAGCCCCATGTCTAGACACCTCACTCTGTAGCCTACTAGCTGACACACGTCTCATAGGCTCCAAACCATGTGACACATCGTCTATTAGTAGTCTCGAAACTAGCGGTAACGGCGAACTTTTTCCATTTGAATGTCTCAACTTCTCTGGAGAACGCAGCACTTTTTCTGTTTTTAGGTTCAACATATTTGCTCGAGAGATATATGTGGAATCTAAAAACGAAAAAGTGCTGCGTTATCCAGAGAAAAAAGTTGAGACATGAAAAATGGAAAAATGCGCCGGTACCGCTAGTTACTATACTACTGTGATAAATACTGCATATGTACTTCTAGTACATATTCCATATAAGGAAGTGGCCTACGAGCAAATACAAGGCATTGACGAGCAAATACAAGGCATTGACGAGCAAATAGATTGCTCTCGTACCAGCCCACTGGATGTGGGATTGTTAACACGTTACTGAGCACATGTGTCTAATAGTCAATTTTTAATTCCACATGCTCTCTCACTATTCTACTAATCTAGCTCCCAACTAGGGGAGTGGATGTGGTGGGGGGTTAAGGTTAGAAAACTCGTTAGGCGGGGGGTTAGGGTTAGGACCTTTGTTGTTTTGGGGTTGGTTACAATCCAATTGACTATATAGGAGGCTCACTAGTAGTTTCTGTAGAAATTCACTCTATTTGCTCGTCAATGCCTTCTATTTGCGCCTCCTTATAAGGAATACGTACTAGATACCCCTATCAAATACTGACAGTTATGAGGAAGAGCAAATACATAACCCTAGTTACCATTCAAGATAGCCGCCATTCCGAGAACGAATTGTTTAAAAAACATCGTTTATTTCTATAGACACGTGTGAAGTAGTCAATGAATTAGAAGATGTTACCAACGGTTGTGAATCTGAATATTCCTACAATAAAGAATATCGAGTTAAAAACAACAGAAAAAACTGGATTCCTGCCAATAAATCTCTTCTGGAAACTAATGAAAATGAATTATGGCAATATAGATCGCAATCTGAGCTCTATGAACGTCCATTCATTGGTGGTCTTGCAGGGTACAGAGGTGGTGGCTATGTATTAAAACTAAAAAAAGGGAAAGCAGAAGGTCAACAGCAAATCAAAGAACTGAACGAAACTTGGTGGATTGATGGACAAACTCGCGCTGTGTTCGTCGAGTTCACAGTTTTCAGCCCGAACAAAAATCTTCACTGCATCGTAACGATCATTTTTGAATGTCCTGCGTCTGGGGGATGCACGGCAGGATACCAGATTCTTGCAACAAGGTTAGATGAACTTATTGGAAACTACCGACTGTTTGTGTTTGCCCTTGAACTCATTTTTATCTTATTCATGGTGTCTTTCACGTACAAAACCTTCAAACGAATGATCAATCTAGGCGTTGGCTTCTGGAAGATGTTTTGGAATTGGATTGATATGGGCATAGTTGCGGTGGGTTGGAGTTCTTTGGCCTTCTATATCCTTCGTTTTATTGCCAACAAGTGGACCAAGTCCAAGTTTTACGATGACATGGGCAACTTCGTTTCCTTCCGCTACGTAGCAACTGCTGACGAGTTGTACGGTATTGTCCTAGCATTTATCGTGTTTTTAACTTCGATAAAGTTCCTGCAACTATTCCGCTTCAATCGGCGCATGTCATTACTTGGTTCCACATTGAAGCATGCCTCATGGGATCTGCTGAACTTCTGCCTGTTGTTTGCAATCGCATTCATTGCATTTGCGTGTGTGGCCTACCTGTTTTTCCAGAATAATATTGACATGTTTTCCAGCATGGTCATGACCACGCAGACGCTGATGAATATAATTCTTGGAAAATTCAAATACATGAATCTAAGTCACGATATATTCGTTGCAAGTGCGATCATCCTCGGTGCATATGTCGTCACGGTTGTGTTCATTTTGATTAACGTTTTCCTGGTGATTCTCAACGATGCTTTCCAAGTCGTAAAACGAGACAACGACCTGCAAGAAAACGAGTACGAGATCATTGATTACATCACGGGGCGTTTTAAATCTTGGATTGGTATCAAAACTAAACCATCGAAACTGAAATCCGACTTTGAACACGAGTACGGATTCAGGCCCACGTATGTCCCCCCCGGCAAACAGAAGAACGAGATTCCAGCAGCGGTTGTGCTCGACAGAAAAGTTCAGGAACTCTTGGATTTTATCGACAAGCAAGCAATGTTCTATACGATGGAAGATTTGCGTCTCAAAGAATGTAAAGATGAAGATTCGAAGAAGACAGCAATACTGTTGCTAATGAGCTAAAGGAAGTTGAATAAAATATATCTCACGTCACCAGTATCGCATAGTCTAAGGGCCTGTTTATATGATCCTGGTACACCGGGCGTCCCGGGATCTCGGCTTGTATATGATTTACTGTTATTTTCGCAGTTGCGTTTATATGGAGACTGGGACATCCCGCCTGACCGGGATCCCGGTTGAAGCAACCGAGATCCCGGTACACCGGGACAGATTTTTTCCATATAAACGCAACATCCCGGTACACCGGGATGAAGTGAATTGAAATTTAAAACGTCGTCTGACCAGGTAAAATATCCAAAAAGTGGCATAATGAAAAAAACATTCGTTGGGATGCTTTTTATGCGAATAAAATTAGTTTTTGTTTCATTGAGAAGTTATTATCAACATTTTCACGCATCCCGATCACCCGGGACATCCCGGTGTACCGAGATCATATAAACACAGGATGAAAACGTCTCGGGCAACCGGGACATCCCGGTATACCGGGATCATATAAACAGGCCCAATTTAGACTAATGGGTCCTAGCGGGGCTAGAAGATCTTCTAAGCCTTCTGTCTAGTCCCACATGCTTAGTCTCTCACATGAGTCATGTATTTATTAAGGATCCCAAGTATGGGAGACAATTAGGATAGGGCACAACTGACAAGCAGGGTCGACGTGTCTTAAAAGTTGTTAGGCGGAAGGTTAGGGTTAGAAAACTAGTTAGGCGGGTTTAGTGTTAGGACATGCATTTGTTGTTTTGGGTACAATTACTTCCGTAAAGTACTCCCAGAAGGCTTGGAAGATCTTCTAGCCTCGCTACGACCACTAGTCTAAATTTACACTTACGGCTTCAACCCATTTAGACTATGCGATACGGGTGCGTATGTTCAATCTTTCTTGTTAAATATTTTGCACTAGACATGACCACAATTTGGCAATCACTTTAATTCGGTTTATTGTAAGCTAAGTATATTACTGCTATTCATTATTGTTCATATATTATAATATACTGTATTACGGAAATATCTCACTACAGAGTGATAAAGAAATTGTAATGTGTGTAATATAGTTAAAGTTGTAGACAGTCGAAACAATTGTTTGAAGAGGAAAAGTCCTTTTTAAAATTGTAGTTTAGTCGATCGCAGTTGTGGATCGCGTGTATTGCAGCGGTTCGGAGTTTCATTTAATCTCAAACATATTCATGTAATCCCCAAACATATCAGGCTTGGACTGGCCTATGTGCCATTGTGTCTGGGCCCCTTTCAAGAACATTAAAATGGGCCCTTGGGGCCTGGCCAGACACACCGATAATGTCACACCATGCAACAGTTGAGTCCTGCGAGTGAACATTCTCAAAGTTGCGCTTCATCAAGAATCGACTGAGATCTCTGCTTTGTCAACACCATTTGGAAGCATTAATGATTTGTTCTGTAGAAGTCGATTTACCGAAGGCTGTTGATAACGAGGCAGTATATCAAAAACTTGCGTTGAAGTCCTTGGAAATGGAACAGCTTCTTGTGTTATGAAATGTTAAAAATGTTATGTTCTACATGTTGAAAATGTTTTGAAATAATTTTTCTTTCTTTTCTTATTTGTTGTTCTGGATCCGGTTCTCAAATTCCAAATATTACCTGTTGACATGCATAGACGGGCCGCTGCCCAGTCCAAGCCTGAAACATATTGTTGTAATCTCAAACATATTGTTGTAATCCAAAACATATTGTTTACTTATAATCCAAAACATATTGTTTACTTGTAATCCCAAACATATTAAAGTGTTGAGACATTTAAGTGAGTTTTTTTCTCTTAACGATATACTAGATTAGACGCCAGTAATATTGGCGAAACATATTATATCATATTCCATTTTGATGTATGTTAACACAAATAAATAAATATCAGTGAAAATATCAAATGTTTTTCCCATGAAAAGTGTAATGTTTGGTGGTGGTAGACCGATTGCAAATATGGTGGCGATGTCATGAAAACCAGGTTTTTCGGTGGTTACCGTTGCTAGGACCCGAATCACGTTGATTGATTGTCTGTTGTTTTTGGTCCAACAATTGTGATCCAATCAACTAACATGATTCGGGCCCTAGCAACGGTAACCACCGAAAAGACTCGTTTTCATGACATCGCCGCCATATTTTCAATCAGTCTATAAATAACACGAAGGAGGCTAAGCTCATTTGAGCACCATCACTAGTTTGATTTGTTGATGTTATATAGGGATCTTTAGGGAAAGGGGGACCCTTAGGGATAAAATTTGAAAATTAGGTAAGCAGGACCCGGCCTAGGGATAAAATGTAATTGAAAATTGGAACCATATGGAAAATTGACAATAAGGTAAGGAAGACCATAGAGAAATAATTGAAAATTAGATAAGAGAGAACATAGGGAAAAAATATAAAATTTGGTAATGGGGGGACTTGAATCCGGAAATTTTGAAAATTAGATGAGGGCGAACCCTATAGGAAAATAAGGATACGGATAAGGATAAAGATAAGGATAAAGATAGGGACAATGGGGATAAAAGATAGGTGATCGCTAGAAAGTATGTACTTTATAATAAGGTTTGCGCGGAAAGACTGAAAACTAGTTGTTCGAGGGTTAGTTGGAAGGTTAGTATAAAGGTTAATATTAGGGTGAGGTTTAGTATAAAGGTTTGAAAAATAACCCTAACCCAAAATCACTGAACCCTTATACTAACCCTCACCCTAATATTAACCCTTGTACTATAGCCTTCCAACTAACCCTCAAACAACTAGTTTTCAGTCTTTCCGCGGAAACCGTATTTTAAAGTATAATTTTCTAGCGATCACCGATGGGGATAAGGGTCAAAGGGCAGGTACTTCATGTATGCCTAAAGCTAGTTACTTCATATAACCAAAATTTTGTGTCGGGACACAAAAATCGGCATACATGAAGTAGTCCCCTGTTAAAGTCTTGATGGTCGTTGCTTTTGTGAGCCGGATGATTCATCCAGCAGTCTATCAGTGTGCGTTGGTCAGTTTTCTGTAAACACTATATACGTATTACCAAGCAGTCTAGAAAAGGAGAGCTCCATTTTCCTCAATTTCTTTGATAAATTGTGTGTCAGAGTGCTGTTCGTTAACAAAGAACACAAACGAGCTACTATGAAAACAAGGACAGGGCATGCAAGCGAAACACGATTAAGGTGGCCTGTTAATACCAATTGAAGCATACAATACAAAAGTCTTGCCTACTTATATGGTTAATTCTCCTTAATACGACCGATCCCCGGGACTATGCGGGGATTTTAACATATCACGAGTGTTAAAAACCCGGCTCAAAAATATCGTTCAGTTGTTAAAATACCCGGGCATAAAGATTTACTTTCCCTGATTTTCACAGTTTTCAATACGTTTTCAATAAGAAAACATTTATAAGTTTAATATTCTTGCAACAAACAGAACACAAAAAATGTTAAGGCTTTCTATTTGTTTTGCTCATTTCGTCTTTGAATAACTGTTCTTTCAAAACTTCGGGCATGCACGAATCCTTTGGTGGATCTTTCAAACCGACACATCAAATGTGAAACCAACAATAATAGTCTAATTGTAAAAAGCATACCAAACGTTTGAATTCCTTTTTCGTCAGCTTTTTCGTCTGAAGCGTCTGATCATGCTAAATCGATTAGTTCCCAGACTCGACGAGTATATATTAAATCCCGGCTACACCATCCCAGCTTTTTCATGTCAGTGGTCAGTCAGTTAAAATCCCGGCTACCAAAAGATCGATGTTTGTTAAAACCTTGTATTTTTATAAGTAATATCATAGTAGTGAGGTGTATTAGCTGTTAAACCGCCCGCTCGATGAGGGTCATTAAGTAAAATTCCTGAGGGCCGCAGGCCCGAAGGAATTTTACCTAATGACCCGAATTTCATGTCTTTGCATGCCAGGTGAGAAGAAGCTAATACTACCTCTCATGACGTCATTCAAGGTTGTATTAGTTCTAATACGACCTCTAGATTGTATAAATTAATCCAAATGAGGTAATTTAGTTATTAATTCAACCTGAAAAGACAAAAGAAATTGAGACAACCATGGCCGGTATTACCCCGGCAAAGTCCCGTTAATACCACGCATAGTCCCGGGGTCGGGGGTTTCAATTGACTAGTAGGTGCATAATATTGAAGAAACAAATAGGTTAAATTGGTATTAACATGACCTTTCCCTACTCCGCAAGAAGTAAGTTAAATAATTGAAATTCAAATTTCAGAGTTACCATAGAACAAGCCATGAATAGGCTAATGTGGTTATGGTCCAGCTGATGGTTGAGGGTAAAGTGCATCAAGGTAATATGATGACACGGATGTGTTCGTCATGTTGCAGCATTATGCACATAGCAAATTGAAGTATGATGGAAGGAACAACTGCTCAATAGTATGCTTCAATAGACGTAGCATCTGGCTGCTATTAATAGCTTAAAAGGCGGACAAACAAACCAAATTTGACTCACAAATTATTGCAAATGAGCTACTTTCTTTTGTTATGACCGCAATAACTATGGGTAAATGCGGACAAACGACATGGACACTGACGTCATCTCGACGGAGTGCTAGTCACGTGCTCACTGGATGTGCCACAGTCTCTCTCCTCCGCAGAGGCTTATTTTTATTCAGTTGAGACTTGAGTGTGATTGGCATATTGGCGGGAAATCGATACTATCACTTCAAGATTATTTCAATTAAGCTATGGACTGCAACTTGACTCTCTTGATCAGTCTAACAGTGATATGGGAGCAAGGTAGTCGGATGTTGCTATCAGATAATGTTAGGCTTGGGTGGTTTTTCGGTAAACCGGTTTTACGGTTTTCCTTTTATAAGAAAACCGAAAAAACTGACCGAAGAATCGTATATCGCAGTCCATCGCTGTAATACACGAGGCCTACACGCGCCTGAAATGAAAATGCAACAAAGCTTGACTGCAACGAAGACAGGCCTATAAATATAACTTAAAGTTATTTTAAAGTGTTTATGCAGTGAAAAATTCAGTTCGAAATAAACTCTTTTACTTGAAAGAACTAGAGAAATTATAAAGATTGGCGTTTACAACTCTTCCATATCTCACTTTGTTCTTGACATATTAAGATTTGTTTGATATGTAAATTATCTTCACTGTGACGTCACACTGTATAGCATCATGTATATCTTTGTGATTATTCACTCAAATCACTCGAAACGTAACTTGGTACGTTTAGTATCATGGGACACACACACACATACATACACACTTTCATAATTTCGTTACTCCATAATCCCAAAGATATACAGGTTTATTCAATAAGTCATTACGCAGTGTGACGTCAAAGTTAGGATCATTTACATATCAAACAAATCTTAATATCTCAAGAACAACTGAACAACGTGAGATATGGAAGAGTTGCAAACGCCAATCTTGATAATTTCTCTAGTTCTTTCAAGCATAAGAGAGCTTATTTCAAACTGAATTTTTCAATGCAAAACACTTTAGAAGTAGTCTGACTCATAGTCATAACTAAAATTTGATGGAGCGACGTACGTGGACAACTAATCAGATTTAAAGGACATTGGCAACAAAAAGTTTGTCTAATATGACAGAACTCGTAAAATGATAGAGTAACACCTTTTACAACTTTTCCGTATTTTACTTCGTTTTTGAAATATTTCAATTTGTTTGATATAATATAAATGAGATGGTCTCTTACGTCAGGTGCAGGGTAGAGAATTTCCACTCATTAAAAAATGTTTTATATCTCAGTGATCGCTTTACAACGCTTTACAATCGAAGTTTACAACGTTTATTATCATGAGGAGTTATTATACGCACATTTTCAAGTAAATTTGTGGAACAAACTTGTAGATGTAACTAATATTTTAATGAGTGAAAATTCTCTACCCTGCATGCACCTGACGTCAGATCTCATTCAAACAAACTGAAACATTTCAAAAACGAAGTAAAATACGGAAAAGTTGTAAAAGGTGTTAATCTATCATTTTACGAGTTCTTTCATATTAGATAAACTTAATTTTTGTTACCAATGTCCTTTAACTTACGTTTGAAACCTGCGTGGGACTCGTATGTACCTAAGGCGCAACTCGACATGCACATTTCCTTTAACTCAAAGGTGAAATGGAAGTAAAGAGCGCAGTTTGGAGTTAAAACTGCAGTTGATGTGACGGATGGTTCTGTGTGCCAAATTTGCACGTGGACCGTCAAGAACAAGGGATGCAAACACATCTAACCTGGTGAATCATCTTCGAAGAAAGTCATCCAGCGGCTGCGGAATATATATATGTGACGATTAATCTGAAAAATCGAAAGGTAAAACGTAGAATCACAGTAATCACCTACATCATCGCAGTTTTCTATCAAGGATGCCCTCGCGAAAGCAACGCCGCTGTGCATCTGGAAACCATGAAGTCATAACTGACGCCATAACACATTTCTTGTGTAAATACGTCGTATTCAATCCTCTAAACCAGGTTTTCAGCGACATGTGCTGGAACCACGATACCATATCCCAAGTACGACCACGTTTTCGAAAATAAAGTAATCAAACTTTACGATGCAACAAGAGAATCGGTGATGAACGATTTAAAGGGACACTCCACTCCAAAAACAAGTGTTTCTTAAATGAAAGTTCTTTGTCGCCTTACATGAGAATGGCTATTAGTTTTCTTCTAATCGTTTTAGTTTGAGAGAAATTTGGCTTTTTTGACGTCATTGAGTGATAGAAACACTACACAAAGAAAACCTTACTCAACACGTCAAAAATTAATGGGAGCGACCGCATTCGCCCGCAATCAGAACAAAAATGGCGGCGTTCAATTTACTAAATATACGATATTAAACTAAGCCAGTTTTCTCTAAATCTAAAAAGATTGAGCACATACTCATAATTTATGACTAGACCCGCGAGTCCAAAAACTAATGTTATAAAGGACTTCAGGATGAATTAAGAGTACATTTGTGAAGAAAGATTAATATGCATTATAGGAAGATTTTATTAAAAACGATTAAAACATCTACAATAATCAATAAGAAAAGCTGTGCACATATGAAATCTTGTGTAATTATAACTATGAGTCTACGTATAGATTGTAAAATTTTGTGATTTTTTCTCCTTATATTTCCCTGAAAACTGGCCCCAAAACGCAGAATGCTGTTTCCGAGACTTGCTAATTCAAAACGTTTCCGGGGGTGCACATGCCGCCGGACCCCCTAGATGTCTCGGTCCTCGCCCCCTATATTTAAACTGTTCCGCCGCCCTTGCTATAACCGATATTGTCTATACTCAGTGGTCATAATATGACTTTGCTTTCTATATGTTAATTGGCTTCCTCATTAGAAATATTTCATTCAGTTTTTCGGAGAAACAAGAAACAACGGTAAAATTTCAATTGCTCCCGGAAAAATTTCAATTACGCGATTAAACAGGTTTTCAAGATGGCGAACAAAAAACCGGTTTTGTGGACCATATAACGAATGAGTGATCTGCCAAAGTTTAGTTGCATACCGAGACGTGGAGGGTCTTCATTTAATGCTGCTTTCCAAATATACATACCTGAAAGTGGTAGCTTCACATTTTCAACTAAAGCTTCTGCTGTTGGGGGAAGTTGACTTTAGGCAACTTCATCACTCCAGCAGTTTAGCTGTTTTCCCTAACAATAGCTAGACTTGGGCGGTGTAAAAAAAAAACGAAACCGAAAATCAATGCGAAAAAACCACCAGTTCCTCCAGAAATCTTAAAAATGATTCGCTGTGGTTGTACGTCAGAGCGTCCATGTGAAAAAGCACGGTGTGCCATAAAGCACCGCAGTCTTGTATTGTTTTCTACAGTTGTTACAACGCAGACAATGGGCATGTTAATTGCCGCGCAGTTTTCCAAGGGATTGTCGCTAGCGGGCAAACAAACACATTTTGATATAATAAAATACGTTGCTGCCTGGCAGAATCATTCATATTTCTCGTAAACATGTACTAACTATACTAAGAAAACTGGATAAGATGTTTTCAGATTTGTAAATGTTGTTAGAGAGGGTGAGCGATACATTATGTTGGTTTAAAATGCCACATGCTTCATTAAGATAATATATCATCGCCGACGTGCAGTCATTTGGTGACTGTGGCGCTATATTTCTTCTAATCTTCCTTCGTGTTCGACACATTTTACACAGAGGAATATATTGTTAGATATTCATTGTAAATAGATAATGTATTGATTGTAAATAGATAATATATTGATTGTAAATAGATAACGTATTTAAACATTGTATTGCACGCTCACTTGGGAAATTTTGGGGCTCGGTAAGGGGGGGTGGGGGAGAGACAGAGGGGCGCGTGACGGGAAGGGTTTTCTCTTTCCCGCCCTTTCCGTCTCACGCCTCTCTGTCTCCCCGCCCTACCATGAGCCTGTTCGTTAGCAGCTTGTGAGTAATTACAAATATCAAAGGCACAGTGAGCCATTATTATAATTTTATAAACAACGAATTGTAATATTGTATAGCTCACATTCGGAACCTTCCATGCTTGATTTCAATTCATACAGCTCCATGCACATCTCGTGCCACTTATTCCACGAGTAAATTCAGCTTTAAAGACAGTATTATCCATTTATCCGTATCGAAATAAATAAATAAATAAAATAATAAGCATTCAGCCATCTCCATCAATCTGTGCAGTACATCATACGATCGGATATGCGATGATGTACATCATAGAACTGCTAATCCACCACTTAGATCCTAATCCCCGCCTAAGGAGTTTTTAACCCTAACCCCCGCATTAAGTGTCTTCCCATCCCCAGCTAGTAATGTTGATCTCAAATTACAGAATAACATCTTAATCTTACAAATCCGATTTCTGAACAAAATTAGTTATGAAGTAGCAATATTTTGCAATGTTAAAAGGCTCAAAGTACTTAATTTCTTTTTCGCAAATAGTTTTGGTAATAATAATATGTTAGACCATGTACGGTTACTGGTTACACTTGCTCCATGGGCAGGGTTTCTTAGTACGAGCTCCCACAAAAACTTCCTTCTAGTAATATTTCTGCGAGCAGTTTTGTTAGTCTGGTCGGCAAAATAACATATTCTACCATATGGCTATAATATAGATCAAATACTCTATAGCCAGACACTCGGTTTGCCTATGTCGATAAGCGTTAGTGAAACTAAACACTCAGCCAGTAGTAACTAGAATTCGACAATCAGAAATCATCAAAAAAGAGATCGAAAAACCAAAGGAATTTATTGCTGCCTCTCAATTCATAGTGCATGTTCTACTATACATGTGCACCTTCGTTTGAGAAACTTTGCCTTCGTTCTGAGCGTACTGAAAATTTACGGTCAAAATATACATTCTGAAAAATCATTTAATTTAAAATCTTCTAAAATGTCTGCTTCATCGCGTTTCTTAAACGGAAACGCGTTTCTTAAACTTGAATATCTTAAGGTGGATTTCCAGTCCTCGCACGAAGCAACTCGCATGGTTTTCACTGTATTTCCACCACATGCAGCTCGTTGCGATAACTCGCGGGGTTTCAAGACTGATGAAGCAATAATCGAGTTTTTTTAACAAACTTCGAGGTATTTGGATATCCTGATGAAGTATTCTTCTGAGTGTTTCAGCGGAAATACAGCACCTCAAACAAATCGGTATTTACGAGAAAATCGAGGTGAGGTAATTTCTGCCAAGTTAACCATCGACACGGTAATGATTTCCTTTGTGCAGTTTCCATGAATTACTAATGATTTGAAATGTTGACATAATATTATTTGTTTTGATTGGTTATATTTACTGCGAATATACTTGCCGCGAGTAAAAAATAGTTCAAAATTTCCAACGCTATATTAAATAAAACACTCGCAGCGATCTGCCAGTTGCTTCGTGCGAGGACTGGAAATCCACCTTAATTTATACACAGGTTGACGGAACGCAGGATTTCAAAGATAGACGTGTGCGGAGCCAAGCTATAACAATTCCATACGATTCACTCTGGTTTCTTTTTACTAATAGATCAGTAAGCGTCTTCTTCACAAACTTCTCACATTCGACTCCCATGCCACCATTCGTAACCAAAAATAAGAGGGGTAGATGCACCCGTATCGCATAGTCTAAATGGGTTGAAGCCTACATTTAGACTAGTGGGTCCTTAGTTTTCTAACCCTAACCCCCCGCCTAAAAACTTTTAAGACAAGAACCTATACTTGTCCCCCACCTTTATCTCCCATACTTGGGGTTCTTAATATGATAGACTCACGAGAGAGACTAAGCATGTTGGACTAGACAGAAGGCTTAGAAGATCTTCTAGCCCCGGTAGTACCCATTAGTCTAAATTTAGACTTACGGGTCAACCCATTTAAACTATGCGATACTGGTGGTAGATGACTAAGGCTGCGTTTACACTAGAGCAAAAGTATCCGGATTCATATTGTTTTGCATCCTCATGGGAATAAAAAACAATACGAATCCGATAACTTTTGCTCTAGTGTAAACGCAGCCTATATGATCGCCTTGATATGATGGTTTAGATTCTGCATTCTATTTAATTTGATCCTCATGCTATATTCTGTTGACATCCCATGGTTCCTGTGTCAAGTCCCGAGGCAGCATTTCACTTCTGATAACCTCAGGGGCCGAGGGGCGCAACTAGAAAATTTCGAGGGCAGGGGTTGAACGCAAAAAAAGGCAAAGTCGCTCAGTATTCTAAACAATTTGGGATACTAGATATCTTCGTCGGCTTCTTCAAGAACACTCAACAACCACAACAACAACCACAACAACAACCACAACAACAACCACAACAACAACCACAACAACAACCACAACAACAACCACAACAACAACCACAACAACCACAACAACAACCACCACAACAACATTGCATGAGCAACAACAACAACTTTTATTTACCCAAAAATTAACATGAATGATTTACAAAATATATAAAGTACGTTCTATGAGTTATGACACGCGTGTAGCATCTTTTACAAGGCAGAGTGCGTTTGAGTATGTAGACTATATACATTTTACATACTTGGGCCTAATAAGACTAGTATTTGTCAGAAAAATGTTGTTCTGACACTTCTTCAGCTCTCCGCAGAAAACCGCTGAAAGCAGGAGCACGGGCTTAAGAAGACTCGTTAGTGGGGCCAGGGCAGAAATTTTTTTGGGGATCACTTGCCATGGGAAGCAATCTGATTGGCTAACTCTAACCCCCCGCCTAACGAGTTGTGCTAAATTAGTAGACTAGTGAGCGAGACTATGAATGCGGGATTACTACACATGCGCAGTGAAGTGATCCCAAAGGTACGACGAGATTGTCATGATGGCTGCGATAGAGACTAAGCTTGAAGCCGAACTAGAAGCCTCTGAGTCTCGCCAGATTTGCGGAGAATTGTATTGCGTACTACAACAGAAGATTAACTATCTGTTTATCTAATGTCTAAGTAAGTATTAGCTAGTATTAGAGGTCTCACAAAAAGCCCAAACCCCCCCCCCCCCCCCCCCTAGTTGCGCCCCTGGACTCCTAGTTAATAAAATTATTTTATTTTGATGGCACAAATTCTATTGTGATGTACTGTCGGTTTTGGTATTTTTAGAGGAAGATATCTTATTTGGTTAGATATTTCATACAACTGGAACTCATTCTGAATATTATTTTCTATTCGGGACGACTTTTTATTCACGTACACTTTTTATTCGGATTACTGTACAAGAGATCTTCCCCAGAAAATACCAAAACCGAAACTACATCACAATAAAAGTTGTCATCAAAATAAAATATCTTTATTAAAAATTACAATAACATTGGCACCAACCGCGCTTCATAACGTTTCATTTCGTCGCTGAAAGTAGTGAGCGGACGATGTTTATGGGCAGTTACAATTTAACCTTTCATGTTACTCCATCACCAAATGAATCGAGGTATATAATCGTCATGAAATAATCGCTAACCCCAAAACAACTTTATAGATCCTAACCCTAACCTTGATCCTAACATTGATCCTAACCTTAAACCTAGCCCTAACCGTAGCTATCCATAACCTAACGAAAAATAAAAAACAGAAAGGTCCTTTTGAGTCATCCCTTTTAGCCTTCCCCGATTCTGTGGGACCTTTTCCGAAGATGGTCTCCAGTCGGCTTCGGTCCACCTTCGGAAGACCGTAGCTTAGGCTTGCACTGTTCGCTTCCGAAGCCGACACTAATTAGTCGACAGTGACGTACTGGGCGCCATCTTCGGAAGTCATCCCCATCTAACATTTTCCGCCGAACACAGACTCCTTGAATTAGGTTCGAATAGCGTAGTTCAAGATAGCTTCTTAGATACCAGTCATGAGTAAAGTTATATGTAAAACTCATTAATAATTCATGAAGAAAATTCAAAATAAAATCTTTAACACAGGATAAAACATTGATTAATAAAACATCAATGTTTTATCAAAGTTAATTTGCTCAAATTGAGCTTTTGCGGAGTTAAAATAATTTGTTTGTACAGTTTCTACAACTTCCAAATAAAGTATATTCTATTCATTTTACAAGTTTGTTAAAACATTCGCGGTCGATGTTTATGGGCAGTTACAACGGCTCGCCTTCATGCGGGATAACCTTTCATGTGGCTCCATCACCAATATAAACATCACCGGATAACATCAAGGGAATCGAGGTGGGAGGGTTAGGAAGACACTTAAGGCGGGGGGTTAGGGTTAGAAAACTCATTAGGTGGGGGGTTAGGGTTAGGATTAGGATTGAGATTGGGGTTAGGATTAGTAGTTCTAAAAAATGTAAAGGTCCTTTTGAGTCATCCCTTTTAGCCTTCACCCACAGAATCATCCCATCTAAACCTTTTCCGTGTTCGGCTGATCCGTTCTGTGCGCGTAATGGACTGAGACTGGTACCTCGCATCGCGCGAGTCTTATAAAGGGATATGGCTATAAAAATTATTTTTGCCTTTCTGATAAACAAACGGTCATACGAGGGTAATCCAAGCAAACAAAACGACTTTTGTGCAAAACATCATCACTAATTTCCACAAATAAAAATCTTGTTATCCGCCATCTTGTTTTAATACCTTACCTAATTAACATGACGTCACAAGCAACCTGAATTTATGTCAGGGGTATACTTTTAAAAGTATTGTGGTTCAATTGAGAGAGAAAAACATCCAAAAAATCAAGTTTTAGACCTATATAAGTGAAATTATGGCTGACTAAAGTTTTTACTTTACCCTGCTTGTGACGTCACACGCATATCGAAAAATTATCCAAGATGGCGGATCATGGTGGAAAAGAGGAATGTCTTTTGTCGAAATTAGTGATGTTGTTTTGCATAAGAGTCGTTTTGTTTACATGGATTACCCTCGTATGACCGTTTGTTTATCAGAAAGGCAAAAATAATATTTATTGCCATACCAGTTTGAAAACCAAGAGAAAAAAAAAATTATATTCAACAAAAAACCGTTCAACAATGAAAATGTGTAAGTAAAATAGATTAAACGATGAAAGAAAATTTGTTATAAAGTCCCTGATCTTCCTAAAAATATTGATTCAACAAAATATAATTATATATTTTCTTGAATATAATTATTAATTATGTTGAATATAATTATATATTTTGTTGAATATAATTATTAGGTTTGTTGAATATATACATATACTATTGAATATATATATATTTAATTAATTTGTTGAATACTTATTTGTGTTGTTGAATATTGCAACAAAACGCTAACCATACCTATTATAAAATAATTTTACTTAACTCACGCTGTGATTGGTCAGCCTCTCGAGTCCGGCGGACCGGAAGACGTTAGCAACTAATGAGAATTTGCATTAAATCAAAATCAAAAGCGTTATATATCGCAATTATTCAAAGTATAATAATAATAATAATAATAGCTTTAGGAGCGCTACACTAAGTCTCAGCACTCTTACATAGAATAAGGTAAAAAAAAATAATGTTAAAAATTATTAACAACAAGTAAAATATATACTAACACAAGATATGTTCTGTTAAGACTTAAATTTACATAAAGTTTCTTAAATTTGTTTAAAGTTTATAAGCAATTGTGCCTGAATTATTTTATAAAAGTAATAGAATACGTTTGACCAGGTCTCGTGATCTAAACCCTTGTGAAGTAATAAAAACGCTTGAGAAGTTGGGAAAGCACTCGCCCTTTTTATTACACTTCGAGCTTGGTGACCGCCCCACTCCGTCACGCTCACTTCTTCTGTTGGAGTGGTATTGATTTGTGTATAAATATTGTCATTGAGGATGTCAACAAACCATTGCTTTCCAAGAACTCCCAAGAGATTTTGGGAAGCTGTTGAAATCTCAATCACCATGTTTCTAAATTCGCCACAAACTTCATCAAGAAAACTTTCAAATAACATGTTCTGCGTCAGGTGGTCTGTGTTAACATGAACAAATCAGAAACTTACGATTCGAATTAGTTTCCAGTATAGCAGAAATAATTTCTAATCCAGATAAGAAGAGGTACAAATTCTTTAACATGTTTGAATCAATGAGTCGTTCACAATCAAAACCCCATGCACCAGCACCAGATCTGGCTAGTGATATTAAACGAGTTGTACTTCCATGCCTTCCATGTCGAGAGTAAAGATGGTTTCCGACCTATATACTTTAATATACAAAGCTGCTGCCTAAAATACGGAGCACAAATATATACGTCTATAAAACGGTATGGTAACTTTCGAAGACTACCGGCATGCAGTTGTATACGGAGTACGGACTCGCCCCCCAACGTAACGCCTGCCTGCAAATTTCTATGATTTACGAATTACGTATTTGACGGCAAACCAAAAACCACTTGTATTCGAAAAGTTATTATTCGCTATAAAAAATTCGCATTTAGAAGTTCGTATTATATTTGGAAAGTTCGTATTATATTTTACCCTATAATATATTATAAGAGTTCAGTTTAATTTCTTTAACTATACTAACCTTTTAGGATTGTCGATATCATAATTTGTATTTCTACACTGCCAACGCAGGCACAATTAACACGTTTATATCTGTAAGGCTTCCGGTATCTAATAAACGGAAACCTTTACCGGCAGTTAAGACTTTAATCTTCCACACAAAGCTCTCGTACCATAAATAAACATTTTTTTAAAAATTATTGTCTGTATAAATTCTTGAATGAGCAGAAAAGCTGTACTGACAAATAAGAATTGGAATATTCACGCTTAGGTCGTTCACTTCCTGAAAATAATTCGTATATGGGGCTGTTGGACCTCACCCTCTTCAGACTTTCCGGATTTCCCCTACAAGGCTACAAGTCACCCGAAGTCACCAAGGTTCCAACAAACAACAGCTAGCTTTGCTTTCGAAAAATTCGCATTTCATGAGGTTATACATGCAAATTAACTAAGTAATGCTGTACGTTGTCGACTGTCGTTTACAAACGAATGTCGAGTCATTCTATCCGTCTTGTGGGTTTTGCGTCAAAATGTCGCTGCGTCACGGGTTGTCAAGGCTATCGAAGTCACTAGCGTCGTCTAGTTCTTTCTCATTGGTGCTTAACGTTTAGGTCACGTGATCGTATTTATTTTCCTTCTCGTTTGTATGATACTATGCAAGTGCTCGTACGTTAAAATACGTGGAATTGTTCGTGTATGCCTTCGTAGAAGCCTTGCCTTGCCGTAAGGATGTACCCGCCGCTTGAATGGTACAAGAGATGAAAATAACTGTGTGTTTTGGAACGACTAAAATAATTGTTCCGTGTGGAACTCAACTACCTGTTCGGGAACTCATACAGCAAGCCGTATTAAGATACAAGAAGGTCACCAATAAAGTAAGTCTTCCCTGGCTACAATCAGTCTATATGTTTTAATGCTGTACGTCGGTTTTCTTACAATTTATAAAGAACACAATATTATCTGAGCATTTGAAAGGTATTCCGACTGTTTCATATTAGTGTCGTCTCCGATGTCTCGTACGTGCGATTGTTTCGTGGCTTCAAGGTTTTTAAAGTGGTTTCTTTGAGAATTCAAAGGACAACCACGTACTGTAGATCCAAGAAACGGCTTTATCTAATCGTAACATTAAAGGTTACATAGCGGTTTAACGACAAATTGTGAAATCGTGAGAATCGAGACGTATTGTTCGATAAATAATAATTGCTAAATTCGGAATATAAACTTACATACCAACGTTTATTTTTGTTTAAAAATATACCAAGAAAAGCCAAAATTGTCCGCTTGAAGCGTTATAAAGCGCCCATATCGTTATACGGACGTTATTTCGTCAATATCTTGCTCATAACTGCGGATTTGTTGCTATTCTCACACGCTGTCGCTGTGGAATGTCGCATTTAGCACTATTGGTGGTCTGGCATTGCCAATAATAGCTTGACTTTGTTTCTTGTTTTGAATTGCAAAGCGTCATAATTTGATGTTCTTGCTTTCTTTAAAATTTTAAGCGAAAAGCCACTTAGTTCATTTTTCCCTCTTAGCACTCAGATGATTACATCCGTGTGCATTGTTTACAAACATGCGACGAAGAAGCCATTTTGGACGAAGATGACACAGTGGGTGATGTTCTTGATGACAAGGATAAGGTATGTTGCTCTTCACTTCGTATTAAATTACTTCAAATTCAGTTTATCACACTCTGTGAACTTCCGTAGATGGATAACAATAAAACTGTGGCAGTGCGATGTGCAAATAATTCATAAACATGCAGTTATCATTAATTTAATAATATCACTGCATATTTAGGTAAGATTTAATACCATTATCACCGAATGGTATGTGCTGTATTAATTATTTTCTCGTCACTTGTGTATTGTGTAACATGCTGCCTCGAAGCCTTCATATATTCATTAACTCAGATACTCTGTAAACGAGCATAGAAGCTTATCTTCTCAGTTGAGGCTGAAAGGTTTTCGATTTTTGTTGCGGTAGTTCACAATGGCAGAGTATTTCGCAGTGAAAGTCTTAGTAAAAGACAAAAGTACCTTTCAACTGTTGAGTGCTTTCAATCACCTTCAATTTTCTCACATTAGATCGCCATTATTGCTTTATCTCCAGCTGTGTTAACAAAATGTGCAGATCGGATTTCATTTATATTTTGAACTGAGATAATATTCTGAAATAATGAGGTGTCGGGTTTCGTCGAGGCGTCACAGCTTTGTCTTCGCGTGTTGTGGTTGTTTGCTAAGGTATATATCTTCCTAATAGCCTTGATACTTACCAAAGTTAGGACGAATTTATGAAGAAGTATTGATCGTGGAGCTAATAAAAGGTCTTTAAAGGTCTCGCGGTTTAGGATTGATATTTTTAGCAAAGCGTATTAGAAAGGATCAGGTTTTTGATCACTGTTATTTACCAGTATTATCTATTTCATCCAGTACTTTCCCATGAACAGTATTTGTCAGGTAAGATGGCGTTTTATATACCTCACAGTTTCGTATTTACCTTGTGGATTAACCTTACTTGGTGAATGAGATATTACAATTAATACTGCTTAAACGTTGGTTTAATAAGACTTATAAGAGTTGAGTTTATTATGAGTTTAATATGGATGTGACTGAACGTTGAAACGAAATTTTATCAATGTATACCAAAGCTTTTCCAGATATCATACTGATCTTATAATGTTATTTTGTTAAAGGTTATAACTGTGTGAGGTTTAGTTTTAGCTGTATCTCAAAGTATTACTAGACTCATGACATCCAGCATGTTTTATTGTTTCTTTCTCACATAATAATATTATGTTGGGTAGTCAATGAATTACTTACAGTGATAAATGAACTGCCTCTTATGATTATATATGGTTAATTCTCCATAAGGCAGCACGTATAACTAGAATGCCTCTGGAAATTAAGAAAGGTTCGATGATTGTCCATATTTTAAAATTATATCTACTGTATTCAAGTTATCATTAACTATTTATGTATATTTGTTACTGTATAAACTTGTGCCTGCTTGAATGTTATTAATACAAAGTGTTTTATTCATGTTTGTAGGTATTAGCATATTGTTTTTATGTTTTATGAATTAACCCTTTAAGCATGGCAGTATCAGCATACAAATTCTCCTTAGGGACTGGTCATTATTTATAGGGTTTACTGGGTCAGGAATATTTTAAAACTAAATTCAAATATTTTCATGACCCACTCTATCAGGGAATAAATTTTTTGAAGCCCATCCAAACAAGCATAATTGGTGAATTTAAAACCTAGTTGATCCTTGTGAGATCATGGGCACATCCAATATGAAAATAATATGGAAATGTATGTTGTTGTTTTGAAAGTTGCATGGCTGGTGTGCATTTCCACACTCATGGTGAGAAAAAAATATCCTGTTTCACATAAACATAATACTATAAGAACATTTATGGTTTTGTGTTTTTTCTGTCAAGCTAAAAGCACAAACACTTTGTGTTTTTATGTGTGTTTGTGCTCATCTTATTGTGTGTTACACTTTTGTTTTTGATGAACAAAAAAATTTCATAGCCTCAGAAAGGAGGGCAAAATATTTCATGACCCGGGGTCAATTTTACCCAACCGGTATATCCCATAAATAATGACCGGTCCCTTATAAACATTATAGTACTATAGCTGGTACTAAATACTGATGATGATATATCACAAACATTTTGTTGCATAAATCAAAATCGATATTCTCACTTGTGAAAATGTAATACATCCAATCAAAATTATGTACATTGTCCTCTTCACATGCCCTAAATATAACCAATGAAAAACAATAGAATGATTTAAGAGCCATTAATCATAAAACATTTATGGAAAGGTATGCTTAACATGTCCCTAGTGCAGAGCTGGGCATAGTTGTTTACTTAAAGTGGCACTACGATGAAAATTCACCCCCGTTTTTAGATTTTCTTTAGCATAGAATAGTATTTCAGGGTCGAAAGTGATCATCGATGTAAACGCCTGAATTTCAGTCGAGGTTACTTGTTTTGGAGTCTTCACATTGAGAGTCTGACGTCACTTCCTTACGCTGGTCAGGAACGTGATCGATTAATAGTGGACATAACAACTCCGGATTTGCAGTCAGAAAAATTATACTTGCCATTGTCGAATCGCATAACGTTTCTTTATGAAAGTTTTCACATTTTATTCCATGAAATTTTATGAAGAGGAATTATACTAACCATTTCCCTATTAGCTAAAGTCTAGTTTGGTACTATGTCATAAACATAAAACAACATAGAAAATGTGCTTTGTACAGTTTTCTATTTACAGGTTGTTTGTGTCTTAAACCCACTTGCACACCTTGCTTGTTTATTTAATAACACAAACAACTTGTGAATGTAAACTGTACGTCACACTTTCTATGCAGTACCGGTAATCTGTTATGTATTTATCTAAAAATATTTTGAAATCGAGACAGGATGGCTTTCTCGGAATTATACTACATATTAGTTGTTCCACTACTGAGATATTCAGGTTTTTGAAAACTTTATGTTGTCAATTTCTCACATAGACTAACTAAAATTCACAAAATGAGTAATATCTGTGCAAATAACATTAGCAGAATGTTTTGAAACTTGGCACATATATGCCAATGATGAAAGTGGACACCACTGTGCACAGTATGCTGTTGCCATGGAGATCACTATCATTTGTAAAACAAAATTTGTTTATTTCTTTATCAAACAATGTTTACTGCAGTCGTTAGCTATAATTTCTGAGATCTAAATTAATATTTTAGTTTTTAGTTAAAAGGCTCCTGTTTCCCAGTGCAGTCTCCTTGGCAACACAATACTTTACACAGTGATGTGTACATTTATCATTGGCATACATGCAACGTTTCAAAACACTCTGCTTGTTATTCCTCATTTTGTGAATTTTATTTAGTCTATGTGAGAAACTGACATCCTATGGAATCTAATTTGCATGTTTCAAAAACCTGATTATCTCTGGAACAAGATGAGGTTAATTGGGAAACTGAGAAAGCCATTAAGTGTCTCAATTTCAAAATACTTTTAAATCAAAATTGTTTAGATGATTTTTTCATCATAGTAGCACTCTAATAGAAGCTTTATTGTCAATGATTGAATCTATTATAATGTACTTTTAATATCAGGTAATTGCCTCATATGATGAGAAGCTGGTTTCAAGACCAGGTCATAATGGAGGTGATGGTACAAGTGCATCATCTGTTGGGACTGCCAGTCCTGATATATTCCAGGGTGAAATGCAGAGTGAACACTGTAAAGTTGAAGTAATTCCTATTTCTGGTAGTATTCATTCTGATGATCCATACCAAAAGATGAATAATGAATTCAATAATAATCCTACAAGTTCTTTGGTGACTTATGTTCAGAGCTTCTCTTCTCATGGATCGACTGGAAATATAAGTTCTATGGTAAATCATGTTCAAGATGTTCAACCTTATAAGAACAGGGGTGTTTTAGAAGGAAGGTCTTCCGGCTCAGACATTGAAGGAAATCTTAATGGTGATAACTGTAGTGAGAATGAAGAAGATATAAGTGAAATCTCTGGTTTCAAGAGAGAGCCTGCAAGGAAATCCTTAAAAAATGACCATCTTGACAGATGGATTGATATGCAAGAATCCTATTCTGAGGTAACTATTGTGTATGTAATGTTATAAAATGATGTTTACTCTACGCTTACTGTGATTGGTCAGCTTGCCAGTCTCTGAGTCAGGCTACAGAGACTGGAATGATGTCAGTAACTAATGAGAATTAATTTACATTAAATCAGATCAAAAGTGTTATACATGATTGTATAATAATTATTGTAATTATTCAAAGTAATAAGCAATTGTTTCAAATTATTTTATAAAACAATATTTGGTTTAGTTTATTAGATTTATCACTCTTAGGTGAACAGAATACCTCGACAGGCTAGAAGCCCAATTATAGGGGTTCCGAGGGCCTGCGATTTGAGGTTGTTATCTGAGAAGACCCGAAAGTCTTACCATTTGCTGATATTATTTCAAAGTTCAAAGGCAGCACTTTCTCCTCATTTATTTTTAAGACCCTGAGTGGAGGTCCAACCCAGGATATGAACCTGTGTCTCCGAGCTCATAGACATGTTTCGTAACCGCTAGACCACAACAGCTGGTATCTAAACAAAGGCCATTCGTCAAAAAGTGACTTCACATTTCACACTCTGACGAATGGCCTTCGTTCGAAACGATAGACATCCTATTTGCTATTTTGGCAACACATTTACCTTTTAGTGTTTTAGATTCCTATTTTAATACTGCATATGCAGCACATTACGTTTATATTATAACAATAGAATTATCAATGGAGGAACCAGCAAATAGCTTTAAAAAGAGCCATAAGAACATAATTTTGAAAAGAAAAATGTTTAATACTAACGTTTCGTTACTAAACTTGTAATATCAGAGTGACAAATTACAATAAATGAAGGAGGCTAAACTGTTACATTCCTTCATCGTGGTGTGTTTATCGATCTGTGATGACACGTCTCCCAGCTCATAGACATGTGTGTGGTATATTACCACTAGACCACAACAGCTGGTCTTAATAATTTATTACAATAATTTATTACAATAGAATACATATGTCTATTGTGTCTCTCGTAAAGTAATAATTAAATACTCAAGAAGTTGGGAAACTTGTCTCAACAGCTCCCTACAGCTTCTCTTGTGTTTTTATTACGGTACATCACTCATTTTTCATCACCCTGGCAAATATATTCTATTATTTTAACTTAAATACTTGATGACACTGAAATAGATGGTGGTGATTACATTTTACCACAATGCTTTGTGACCTTAAATTAGCTGTATTAACAGCAGAACAGTGTTTAACTAATGGTACCATGAATTAAATAGGTATTTTAAGCTTCCCACATACCACATTATTTAATCTTTTTGAAACCTAAGATCCTGTTATCCTCTCTTTTTCTCTCTATAATATATAATATTTTCTACATGTAGTTTTGTACAGTATATGAAAATAATTGTGGTTAAATTATGCAAGTGGTCATCTGCATGGTTAATTTACATAAAACAGTCTTTAAGTAATAATAAAGTAATTTACTGTACTGTAATACTTACTATAGTACAGTGTATGTGTCTTGTTGCCTACCACTTTAATGGATGATGGAATGTACTAACCCTTAAAACAATGTAGTAGTGACATCCTCATTGTTTTGGGTTGCCAAAAGTTTTCAACATGCCATATGACTGAAATGATGTCACAACATCCAGACATTTAAATTAGCATTTAATATTCCCAATAACCTGTATTCACAACAATTTAAAACAATTGGTGCACATACTATTGTACCAGTCGGAGTATCTCACCAATGATTAAATGTTTATAAAGTTACATGAGAAATTATGACTCTTGAACAGTCATTATTAAACCATGTAATTCATTTAGTTAAATTGTAACTTTTCTTTTTTTTCACCCCAATGTAGTTTAAAAGACATGAGCCAACTGGTGCCCCTCCATCTCCTAGTGACACTGCTTCAAAATCTGTGGCAAGAGTTGTGAGGAATCTTTCCATGGCTTTGTCTGAACCAGAGTAAGTGTATTTTATATTGAACACATTTTTATAATTATTTGAGTACAACAGCAATACAAATAGTGTTACTACTTGTACTGTACTGTAACTGTACTGTATGTACAGTATCTTCAATGTTTGTGATAAAAACAATGATGTTCATTGCCAAAAAAATATTGTCTGATATTGTTTCAATTAAAACATGAAAATTACTGTATACAAATGCATATGCATGTCAGGTACATACTGTAATACCTCCACTCAGCCACAGTTTTATATAAGTGTTGTCTGACTTTCAATTACTGTAGTAATCTTTTTGATATTTTGTAGATCGTAAAAGCAATTATGATTCTGTGTAATACTTTTCTATGAAAACCATGTAGATTCTGATTATATTTCTTTATTGTTTAGTGACACAGAACTCTTAAATATTGTGTTAAAGCCTACAATGGGAGAGAATCTTGGTATAACTGTTCAAAGTTATAAAACTGCAGATGAAAGGTATATAGTCACGTTGATAACTATCTATAATATATATATATATATACTAAGGATTTATGGTGAAGGAAAATTTCGAGTGTTGGAATATATACTTGATTTTAAGACCAAACCAGGACCAGAAAAATGCAACTTCAAGGCCTTTTGGCTGGAATTCAACCCTGCGATGCTAGTGCAGTGCTCTGACCACTGAGCTACGGAAGCCGTTACCGAGAGCCTAGTCACGAGTTCTGTATATATAGTGGTGGTAATTCCTATTCCAACACTCGAAAATTTTCCTTCACCTTAAATCCTTTCAACATGTAGTTTGATCGAGTGAAATGCCAAATATTACCTATAATATACCCAGAATCTTATCCCGGCATTACCACCATATATACAGAACTCGTGACTAGGCTCTCGGCAACGGCTTCCGTAGCTCAGTGGTCAGAGCACTGCACTAGCAATCGCAGGGTCGCGGGTTCAATTCCTACCGGAAGGCCGCTAAGTTGCATTTTTCGCAACTGGTCCCGGTTTGGTCTTAAAATGTATGTATTCCAACACTCGAAATTTTCCTTCACCTTAAATCCTTTCAACATGTAGTTTGATCGAGTGAAATGCCAAATATTACCTATAATACTGTATACCCAGAATCTTATCCCGTCATTACCACCATATATACAGAACTCGTGACTAGGCTCTCGGCAACGGCTTCCGTAGCTCAGTGGTCAGAGCGCTGCACTAGCAATCGCAGGGTCGCGGGTTCAATTCCTACCGGAAGGCCGCTAAGTTGCATTTCTCGCAACTGGTCCCGGTTTGGTCTTAAAATGTATGTATTCCAACACTCGAAATTTTCCTTCACCTTAAATCCTTTCAACATGTAGTTTGATCGAGTGAAATGCCAAATATTACCTATATATATATATATATATATATATATATATCAGGGCTCAAAATTTATTTTTTCTATCCCAGGCCAGAAATGGCCTTGGTAATTTCATCTATTAGCAGCTATCCAAGGCCATTTTTTTTTTTACCAAGGCAACATATATCGCTGTATATAAACTACTTGCAAGGCGAAGACTTCGCGCGGAATTGCCCGACCCGAGTAGAGTACGAGAACGGAAAAAGTTGATACTAATAAGTAATAAAGGAAATTTAATTCATAAATGAAGGGAGTTCAAACAGATATTCAATTCAGCCATTTAGCGAGACATGTCTGTACTTTCCTGAAATACACATCACAGGCCAATATATATATATATATATATATATATAAAATTTGCAATTTAAATTTCAGCTAATATATTAGTTAAGCTGGGAGAGCCAAAATTCAAATTATTATAATACAGTACATCATGGCCGTAAGAAGCATTATGTAATGCACACACGCATGTGCCAAATTGCTGGCAATGTGCTTATCAAATTTATTGATGAAACACAGATTTCTTTCCAAACTTTTGATTAGCATAATGCTTATTGTAGCTGTGCAATCTTAAAGTTATCCATGTACTTTACTAGACTGATTCTAAGATCATTTTGAATAAAATTTAGATCTAAATAACCCCCTCTATGGAAGAAACCTCTGTAGATACAAAGATTTTTCTTTTCTTGCAGAGAACTGGGTTTGATTGTATTTGAAATTGATCCAAAGGGTTGTGCGGCTCGTGATGGCCGTGTACAGGTACGATGGTTTACTTTTAATGAAGTTTAGGCTGAATAAAATTGCCTTAACCAGGATAGAATTTTAATTAACCAGATAAAGGGTGATAGTTATTACACTATGCATAATGTACATGAGTAGTGGAGTAGAAATCAGTAAAATGGCAAGGAAAGGACAGTACATGTACTGTAATTATTGAGTTGATTTTTAGCAAAGTATGTTGCAAAGCAAAAAACTTGAAAATACACTGTGCTGTGTTTAGCAGTGTTTGGTAACATTTTTACCCCTAATTATTAGACCCATGTGTTATTTACAGTATAAGTAACAGCATGTTATGCATGAGGGATATTAGTCATTACAGTATAATTATGTCCCTAAAATGAGACTGAATATTTGTGGAAGGACATTCAGAAATCTTATAAATATATAGGATTAAATTATCTTCCTTTTTTCTCGCTGCCTTAAAAAGTCTGTGCTTTCCGGAGGCCCAGCCCACATTGGGCCCAGCGCTCATCGGCGCACCATGCTTTCTATAAAGAACGTGTGAAATTAAAATTGAGCATCGAGTAGGTGGGGCCCCCCGCCATATGCCACTTCTGCTATATGGTTAATCCGGTCCTGTCTGCCCCTTTATTCCTAATGTTGGGACATTGTTATACTAATATGTTCTGGCCTCTATTTTTGCCATAGGTTGCTGATAGGATTGTTGCTGTGAACAGTCAAGACCTGACAAACTTTAGCAATGAAAGGTGCATATTTTTGTTTATAGTTCTGATAGTCTACAGTTCTGCTGGTTAATACCGTATTGAGTATACACACTCAGACTGCTTGTCCTTTATTTGCAGGACAGAGGAAGCTTTTGATAAAGCTCTTCAGTGTGACACAATTGAGCTGGGCATTTCCAGATCTCATTCCTTTGTTCTTGAAAGCCAAGCTGTTGTGGTTAAAAGTGAGAGGACTACATCTGTAACAAGTTCTAAAGAGGACAGTGAAGCCGAGGCTGTAATCGAGGAAGGTTGGTATTCTTTCAAAATTTAACACTAGGGTTTTGAATGCTACGCAACTGCTTGTCGGCCTTGATGTTGTATTTTTCCCAACTTGTCCAGTTTGGTCTTAAAACGTATATATTACAACACTCGAAATTTCCTTCACCATATAATCCTTAGAACATGTATTTTATAAATACATGTATACATGTGATTGAATTGGTTCTTTGAAAAATCCAGTAATGTTATTTTTATTTCAGATTTATTGCTAACTCTGAGCACCCTGTTTGAGACTAAGCATGCATCATTAATTACACAAAGTTTTATTATTATTATTTTATATTTCCTCAATGTTCTTTATGGTGTTCATATGTTTTTTAGAAAAAAATACAGTATCACCATTACCAAATTTTAACACAACTCTGTCCCCAAGGAATAAAACTGATGGTGCGATACCTAGAGTTGTGGAAAAGATGATCTTTATAGAGTTGCAGAAAGGTTTGTAAATCATTATTGTACAGTATATAAAAGACAATTGAAGGTTGCCTAAAGCACAGGTAGATATATTTTTTCTATTACAAAAGGTAGGTTACTTTAGGTTCTTCTCTTCACGTTTACCATACCTTAAAGGGCATTGGCAACATAAATCACAATTTCAAATGTTTGACTTTATGATTAACAAACAGGCAAACGAAGGTAATGCAAGTAAACAAAACTACTCTTGTACAAAACAACAGCGCTAATTTTGACCAAAGATAATCCTGTTATCCACTGGTATCTTGTTGTACATTAACTGGGAAGTTGGTGACGTCACACCCGGGGTTTCCGGTGAAATTGCGTGCTCTGATTGGCTGAGACACGTCACGTGCTTGCCGTTATTTCCCGGTAATGGATCGGTCTGGATTACGGATTTTGTCAGCCATTTTATTTACAAAGGAACAAACCGAACAATGATAGGAAACTTTGAAAAGCAGCAAAAATTGAACGAATTTAGTAAATTAAGCACTACTGTAACTAACACGCGTTTCTATTCAAACATCCAATTGTTCCACTCGCAAACACACCATCACCACTACCGCCCTTTGACTCCACCGGCCATGACTCCATTTTCACTTACACATTGTCCATGTCAATATCAGTGTTATCCATATGATATAATTGTTTTGGTATCCGTTATTAGGTCTCATTACCCACCCATATATTACACAAAATATAAAAAAATTAAAAATAAAAACCTCTCTCCCGACCTGGAAAATTTGGAATGGGTGGACGCTAAACAAGTAATTTTTTTATGTGGCCTAATTTTCGCAACCTTCACGTTTGTTTCCATGCGAACATAATTATGGCAGCTAGATTTCCTCAGCTGTCGGAGGACGAAAGTATTTTGGAGGCAAGAACAAGTGATAAATCTTTATTATTGAATGAGAAATCAATTATTGAATTCGTCTATCGCAAAATATCATGATTTGTCAGTGTCTCGCGATCAGTTATTTGCCGATGCCGAAGCTCACCACTGACAAATCATTATATTTTGCTTAATGTCATCCAATAATTGATAATTACAAGCATTTTTACAACCTCAAACTACTATATTCGGGCTATTTAAGTCACATACTTTGATCGAAAGGTACTTATTTTTTGTCGCCAATGTCCTTTATGATTTACGACGGCACCTTCAATGACGACGTCAATCAAAACAAAAGAAGCATTCATACGAAACAAAGAGAATGAATTATCTCAACGCCGTCCTCTTTCTGTATAAAACGCAACTCTGACGAGAGCTGTTCCTTAAGATTGAAAATTGCAAATCTGTTATCGTTTTAGCATTATACTGAAGCGTGAAGTCTTTTTGTATACTAACTTACTGTATATTTTTATAATTTCAGGCAGTGATGGTCTTGGTTTTAGTGTAACATCACGGGATAACCCTGCTGATGGCAACTGTCCTATTTATATTAAGAATATTTTACCTCATGGTGCTGCGATTCGTGATGGTCGACTTCAAGCTGGTGATAAAATAATAGAGGTTTGTTTGCCGTTGTAAACCTTCAAAATAAGTCTCCCTAGGGTACTAAGCCTATAGTTTTTAGCCTATAGGTATAAGCCTATAGTTTTCACGAGATGCACGAACTTTGCACGTACTTTGACTTTGTGTCTTTGACGTCACTTCCGAACATTTACGAGTAATGTCATATAAAAACAGGCAGAACATGCAGGCGATTTCTCATTCTCGTAATTGCTTGGAATTTGGTAAATAAATAAGAAGGCCATGCTCTTTACAAATGTGTAAAAATTTGGAACACCAACAATCATTGGATGAGTTGCCGGTACCGAGGCCCTTGAGAATTGCGCGGTCAACGCAATGGTTTATGGGATCAACTGGGGGCAAACATTATGAAACATAGGGCAAACAAATAACAAACTTCGCGTAGTTCTTTTACGAATTTAAATATCAAATATATTCGTGTTTTTTAAATAAGTGTTAAAAGGAGATCAGTGTGCTGTTTGGGGAAGCGACAACGACCGGTCACACTTTCGGAAAGAACGGTTTTGTTCATAGCGTCGACGCGTCGTACTCATTGTCGCCAACAAGATTAATAAACGTATGTTTGTACCGGTTCTTTGGCTCCGGAGCGTTACAACAGCGGCCAACTGGCCAAGAGGTGCAAGCAAGTTGAAATGATGAGACGATGGATGAAAGTCATGAAAGCTAAGCGTTTATAGGACACGAACAACGTGTGAAATGACAGCCTGCCTTGACTTTCGACAAAGATGCGAACGTTAGCCACGCATGCAAAGATATTGAATAAAGAAATACCGTCCTTTGGAATAACGTCGCACACGCAAGGAAATCTAGCGTTTCACCCCATGTTCCGTACTTAGTTACTTTTATTCAAATGTTCTTCCACAGTGTTTGAGGAAACCAGAAATGGCGCAAATGCGGCTTGATTTTGTGCTATCACTTCGTTAACCATTGCTCTTATTTGTGCGTGATTCGCATCTGTATGCCCATCTCTCCACAGTGAAACAGATCGATAAAAACAGTTTCCATCTCCTCGAACACGTAATTATTTTCTCCCTTTCGGCATATAGTGGGTGAATTCATTATTTACAAACTCTATATTAAACTTTGGATTATAAACAGCCTTTTGAAATACATGATAGTGAGCGTTGTTTGCCCCTAGTCGATCCCACAAAGTATTGCGTCGGCCGCGCAAGGAAACGAGGCCTCGGCACCGGCAACTCATCCATTTATTGTACTTCCTTTAAAGTGCATATATAAACCCTCCACAATTTTCAGTTCATTGTATAGAGGATGCGAAAAGAGCTGATAAGTTATTTTACAGTATTCGATTTTGTCCGTTATTTCCTGAAATATATCTATCTAAACATAGCCAATTGAATGAAAAAGCCGCTTGTCGTTATTCTTAAGAGGGACCTGGGAGTCAGGAACGATTATAATTCACACAACATACATAAGCGTTTTGACCACAGAGTTACCAAAAACTATATCCGGCATTACTACCAAAAACACACAAGCTTGAACTGATAGGACGCAGTTTTTGATAATCAGTTTTGGTGATCGAGCGGCGTCGGTTCCTGGTTCCCAGGTCCTAAAGCATTGAAAACATTCTCGCCAATTTCTGGCGGGGAGTCCAAAATTGGGCTTTTTGAAGCAAATATCTCGGGAACTAATGGAGTAAATCAAAAACTGTAAAGTAACTTACCAGCTATTTTCGTTACGATTATATGTTTAAATAGGTTAATGGAGTGGAGATGAGCGGTAAAACCCAAGAGCAAGCAGTTTCTATTCTACGCAGTACTAAAGGTCCAGTGAAGTTAAAGATGCAAAGACAAGTCATAATAACATCTCCCATTGGTTCAAAGAAACTGGTGAGTATTCATGTCTTTAAAATAAAATAAGACGAGATCATGATTCTTTGGTTATAAGGTTGCTGTGAAATTACGTTTGATAATAATAGCTTATTGACTGAGTCTAAGGTCTGTACATGTGAGTGCAGCTGTATATTTGGATTCCGTAGACAGTCGGTAGCATCTTTAATGGTCGGTAGCATCTTTTTTAAATTGCCACAAAATATTTTAGTGTGCCACCAGGCTCAGTGTATTCAGAGAGGTTGTTTTCAAGTGCTGGCCTTATTGACTCTCCTAATAGAGCAAGATTGACCAGTGACCACCCAGAACAAGTTAACAACTGACTGTTCGTAAAATGAACCGTAAGATACGGCCTTGGTAGAAACAGAAAGAAATGACACATGACATAACTAGACTTGTTCCAGTTTTCCCCCAGTTTCTTGTATCAATAAAAACACATACACGTTTTGTTTAAATTTCAAGTGTAAACTACACTCTGACTATAAATACTTCTCCCTTTTATTTCTGCTACTATCCGGTATATCCGGTATCTGGTAAATAGCTATCCGGTTAAATCCGGTTATCCGGCACATCCCTATAGTTAAAAACAAGCATGCCCCTAACCTCAAATTGTTTTATTGTCTTATTTGGAAGAACTTTTAAAATGATAAAGTAACTTCTTTTGAAGATTTTCGTTTCTTCGCTTTCTTTGTGAGATATATCAGTTTGTTTGATATGCAAATGTCCGCAATTTACTTTACATATGCATAATGAGTTATCAGAGAATGTTATATATCTTTGCGTTCATCAAATAAAAACACTAAAGTGTGAATAACACGTGTGCGTGTTTCTCCCACAAAACCAAACTCTCGATTTTAAAGGATTTCGTTCGAGAATGAAAGAGATGCACAGATTTCTCCAATAAGTCATTATGCATGTGTGACGTAAATTCCGGACATTTTGCATATCAAACAAACTGATATATCAAAAAGAAAGTAAAGAAACGAAAATCTTCAAAAGAAATTACTTTATCATGACTCAGATCAAATATCTTCGTTTTCTGGCATAGCTGGCTTTGTTTTAACTTCCAATTTTAGTTTCACTGTCAAGGCCGTTTTTTATCACTTCGGATGCCGTTTCCAACGAAACAAACATCATTTTAGGGGTTAGGTGCACAGGCTTTGAATATCCATGACTCCATGTGCATATGTCACTAGTGTTATAGTCGCTGCTTTCGCGACGCAACAAAAGCATCTGTTTTTCTCTTATTCAATTTTGCTTGTGTGGTAGTCTCATATTTACTCAAACTTTGTTTCTCAATCGAATTCCACAGATAAAAGATATAGAAAGAGCTCCTTCAGATAGCCGAGGCAATAAAATTCTTACGTACCAAATACCACTTCCCAACTCCGGAACCGCTGGCCTGGGTATCACTGTGAAAGGGAAATCAAGCGGTGTACAGCAGAACGAAAGTGGTGACGATCTTGGTATATTTGTTAAAACGATCGTTCAAGGTGGTGCTACACAACAGGTACGATATCAAACAATATTGCTTTCCATATTTATTTCTTACATGTATATAGCAGACTGCCGCATTTCTTTTATAACGATTGCCGTATTTCTTATATCGTCTTTCCATGTTTCCATGCCGTTATTTGTTTGTCGACTGTTGTGTTGAGCCATCTATCTCCTTACCAGTCATCTGCCTGCATGCCTACCTAGTACCTTGAAGTAGCGGCTCTCGGCAACTGCCTCCGTAGCTCAGTAGTCAGAGACTGCACTAGCATCGCGGGGTCGCGGGTTCAATTCCACCCGAAAGTCCTTGATGTTGCATTTTTCGCCGCTGGTTCCGGTTTGGTCTTAAAAACGTATATATTCCAACACTCGAAATTTTCAGTTTAATCGAGTGAAATACAAAATATTACTTGTACCTGTCTGTCTGGTTATCGACCTACCTGCATACCGTGAAGGAAAATTTCGAGTGTTGGAATATATATTCATTTTAATACCAAACCGACCAGTTGCGAAAAATGCAACTTCAAGGCCTTCCGGCTGGAATTGAACCCGCGACCCTGCGATGCTAGTGTAGCGTTCTGACCACTGAGCTACGGAAGCCGTTGCCGAGAGCCTAGTCACGAGTTCTGTATATATAGTGGTGGTAATGCCTGCTTACCTTGCATAGTAACTACCTGCCTACCTAGCACCTACAGCACTTAGCTACCTATTATTCCTGCTATTATTATTTCCCTGTATTTAATGTCCTGGATAATGTTTTTTTCTTTCTTAGGATGGCAGATTGCATCCTGATGATCAACTGATTAGCGTTAATGGCGTCAAACTTACAGGAATGTCCAACTCATCAGCTATGAAAACTCTTCGGTCAGCGATGGAAACCGAAACATTAGGCTTAGTCGAAGTAACCGTAATCAGGAGTGTTGAGGACATTTTGAACAACGTAACGGAGCTAGAGAACGTTAAAACACAGAGAAATAGTATTGACCGCGCTATTGATGTTGGAGGGACTGGGGTTGATTCATCTTCGAAGGACGACGGGAAGGACGTTCTTGATGGAACGACGTCGAATACAAAAGAAGATGAATCGAGTTCTCTACCGACCATACCAAATCAAGGTAATGTGAACAACTATACGCATATGTACTTCTAGTACGTATTCCATATAAGGAAGTGGCCGACGAGCAAATACAAGGCATTGACGAGCAAATACAAGGCATTGACGAGCGAATACATGGCACTCGTACCAGCCCACTGGATGTGGGATTGGTAACACGTTACGATATGTTCGTGATGCTTCGAGTCGCTGCGAGCGACTATAAACAATTATTGGATGAGATTTTTGTGATATCTGGAATAATCAAGGTCGAGGTAAGTGTTATCAGACGAAGCCGAAGGCTGATAACACTTACCGAGACCTTGATTATCCAGATATCACAAAAACCGAATCCAATAATTGTTTTATTAGATATTGTTTTTCTGAGTTTCTAATTTTTCGATTTCTTCTACAGTCGAAGACGAAAAAAAACGGCAAGCAATCTTCTTTTGGACGATCTTTTTTAGTATCCGCGAGAGATGCCAACCCCAAAATAATAGGGTTTTCTAACCCTATAACCCCCCGTGATACAGGAATGCTAAGTAAAAATCCTATCACTAACCTTCGTACTAATAAAAGGATCGTGCAGAAGACGATTGCTTGCCGCTGACCAGGATAAATGGCGTGCTCACCCTCCCTCTACCTCCGGGATGTAACGTTTCCGATAATTTTATTGAAATAGACTTATAGTAACGCATAAAAAGTCTACCAACTGTCTAAGGATTTCAAATTTGCACTGACACACTGCACACCAAAAGGTTCACTGCCTTCCACGTTACTTTTCATCTTCGTTTACATAATTGTTATTCCGTTTATAGATGATGAACTCGCAGAACTGAAATTTCCACGCAAGCCAATTAAATTAGGCAATGGAGTTCATAGGAACCCCTCATATTATATTGCAATGAACCGTGGTGGCCAAAAAGGCGAAAGACATCCTAAGGCTAGTAGTAGACCATTACCAAAATCTCTTTTTTACCGTCCAAATGAAAACTCGTCTTCGATAGCTGAACAAACTACAGATACCTCTCATGCTTTGAACGAAGAGAAGCCAAAAATAGTGATTGCATCATATACAGATGCTGCCAAGGTTTCTACACCAACACGTGCATTTTGTATCTCCTCAAGACCAACAAGTACGCTCGCCGAACCTACGTCATCCATGAGTACAGCCACATCCACAAGATCATCCCGTTCATCTGAAGCAAATGCAGAAAGGCCACGTGACAAAACATCATCGCATCACTCCGATCCCATTCAATCGAAGCGTCCTCCAGCGTCGCTGTCAATCCCAAAAGGTACCCCTCCACCCCCACCTCCGCGAACATCTCGACCTTCACCTTATGCAAAACAATTCCCTAATTATTTATCTGCTAATGCGGTTGCTTTAAGAAAATCTGATAGTACTTTTTCGGATTATTCCGACACCAGCGAGGTCTCTTCTGCATTTCAAAGCCCGAGAGGAAGCACGAGTGAAGTAAAAATTCTCTCAGCTACTGCGGTTAAAACTGAAAATAAAGAGGAACTTAAACCGAATGTATTGGTTGCAAAGGAAACAGTCGACTCCAAACCAGATGCCGGCGACCATCATGCGGACGTAATTTCAGATAATTTAACAGACGATGAAAGTAGAGAGGAGGAGCCTTTTCTGAGGGAAGGTTTTGGAAGACAATCAATGTCGGAGAAACGATTCAAATTAGCCCAAGTGGATATCAAGCAAACAGAGTTTTATAAGAGTAGAATGACGAGATCAAAGAGTCTTGAAGGTACGTCCCTACTGGAAACGTTTGCTTTTTTCACGCCACAAAGGCAATGTGCTTTTGAGAGTTTTGCATCGCTGTTATTTCTACGTGTAATAATACTACGATAGAGTTAAACCAACACACGGTAATAAGAGTTGGATCAGCACCGCAGCACGGTAGTAAGAGTTGGATCAGCACGGTAGTAAGAGTTGGATCAGCACGGTAGTAAGAGTTGGATCAGCACGGTAGTAAGAGTTGGATCAGCACGGTAATAGAGTTGAACCAATACGGTAATAAGAGTTGGATCAGCACGGTAATAAGAGTTGAACCAATATGGTAATAAGAGTCGGATCAGCACGGTAATAAGAGTTGGATCAGCACGGTAATAAGAGTTGGATCAGCACGGTAATAAGAGTTGGATCAGCACGGTAGTAAGAGTTGGATCAGCACGGTAGTAAGAGTTGGATCAGCACGGTAATAGAGTTGAACCAATACGGTAATAAGAGTTGGATCAGCACGGTAATAAGAGTTGGATCAGCACGGTAGTAAGAGTTGGATCAGCACGGTAATAGAGTTGAACCAATACGGTAATAAGAGTTGGATCAGCACGGTAATAAGAGTTGGGTCAGCACGGTAATAAGAGTTGGATCAGCACGGTAATAAGAGTTGGATTAGCACGGTAATAGTTGGACCAAATTGATGAAATTCGCCTTGTTTCAGTATTCGTACTCACAAGCTTATCGAGTTTCCATTTTTTATTTCCTTTTTTATTTCCTTTTTTCTTCCAGGTGCCAACCAAATTATAGTTGCTCCGTCAAAGAATGCCACTCAAGTCAGTAAGTAGTTTGGAATAAGCAATTAAAATATGTGGAACCTCCATATCACGGACACTTAGTATTCGTACTCACAAGCTTATCGAGTTTCCATTTTTTATTTCCTTTTTTATTTCCTTTTTTCTTCCAGGTGCCAACCAAATTATAGTTGCCCCGTCAAAGAATGCCACTCAAGTCAGTAAGTAGTTTGGAATAAGCAATTAAAATATGTGGAACCTCCATATAACGGACACTTCGGACCGAAGCTTGCTGTCGATGTTTAAAGTGCATATAACGTCTGTGGGGATTTAATATATTTGTAATCTATGGATTTTCCTGAGTTAAATTGTAATATATCTTGTTAGCTGAAAATTTCATCTTCATAGACTTTTTTGCAGTTAAAGTTGACGGAAGTGATGTCATAGCGGGCATCTGTCTACAAGAAAACCTCTACATATGCCCGCTATGACGTCATTTCCGTCAACTTTAACAGCAACAAAGTCTTATTACAATTTTTCTCAAGAGAATCCATAGATTACAATTCATAGAATCCATAGTTAAATTCCCACAGACGTTATACGACCTTTAAATGTTTTCTACTAATAAATAATTATATCAGGACGTGTGCTTACTGTGTTCGCGCGGTAATGACGTCAGTATGTATGTTTGTCTAATTTTGTAATTTATTCTTGTATTCCCAACAATAGAAAAGAGTCGTTAGGACTCCCTTGAGATTCAATTTTGGTTTGTTTGTGTGAGTTTTGGTTCTATAAATAGCATTAACGCGCTCCGCTATTGAAACCTTTTAATCACGTCACTGTGTTTTATATTAGAAACTCTTCCTCGGCCAAGTATAACTTCAACTGACAAAGAACCAAGATGGAAGGCTAAACATGATTATAATAAGAAGCATATTGGTACGTTGATTTTTAAATTAAGCATTTTTTCTACATTTTATGCAATACCATACTCTTAGTCCTCGTTTCTGAAGTCATGAAACTAGTTCGAGGTCGTGAAACTAGTGAGGTGTGTTTAGAGTAAAGCTAAAACTTGTATTACTAGTCGTATCAACGTACGAATAATAATTATGAATTAAAAAATAGAAAACATTTTTTTACAGTTTTATAAAATAACAAGTGTCTTACTCAAGATATCGAGCCTTGTACATTGACATAAATGACGTCATTTTGTATTAGGTTTCTTGTGTCGTATGTACTGTGTAGATGTACTGTGATAGAAATACTAGTAACGCTATTTCAACCGCAAAATTACCTGAAAAGTAGGGTAACGGATTGCAGAAATTGTTTTTGGGATCACTTTCCATGGGAACCATCTGATTGGCTAACCCAAAATAACTTTTAGCCCAACCCTAACCCTAACCAAACAAAAAAACAAATATCAGACAAAACCAGAGTCCTGTTGAGTTATCCCATTAAGCTATTTCCAGCCTGATTTTCAGGGAGATGGCTAACTGTTTTTGTCTGGTCTTTATTTTTCGTTAGATTAGGGTTAGCTATACGGTTAGGGTTATGGTTAGGAGGTTTAAGGTTAGGATTAGGATTAGGATTAGACTAGTTCTTGGGAAGGTCCTTTTGAGTCATCCCTTTTAGCCTTTTCCCATCAAGCTAGTCTTCGTCTTGTGTTTCAGGTCATCACGTAGCTAGTAAAAGCTATTTTTTGATTGGCTGTTACTAATCATCATATCACAAGATCCTAACCAGTGGGCGTGTTTACTAGGTTCTTATTTCCGATTTGGATAAAAAGGTCGGAAAACGACCAATCAAATCTGTTGTTCGAGAAGCTACGTCTTTACCGCGTGTTTCCACTAGGCATTTTTGAAATGACGTCATTCATGACAGAACAGAGACACAAGCGCAAGTGATTTTCTAATTGTCAGGGGGTGTTTATATGGAGGCGAGCCAGCCCGGGTACCCGAGCTAGCCCGATGATGATTTTTATCGCGTTTACATGAGAAGTTTACGTGTGCGAAGCTTTTAATGCCAGCCCGGGTAGGCGAGCCAGACCGGTCAATCGTGTTTACATGGGAAAACCCCAGCCTGGGTAACCGAGATCTCGGTCTCACAAAGCAAGATCTCGGCTAGGCGGGCTGGCCCGGCTCTCATATAAACACAAGATGAAAATTACCAATAAATGGTAACAAACGCATGATCTTGACAAAGCGGGCCAGCCGGGCTAGCACCCCCTTAGATAGAAACATGGCTTTTAGCCAATCAGAACACGCCATTTCAAAATGTTATTTTATAAGAAATTTGATGTTATATCTCTGTATGATTCCTTTTAAAGATATCTCCAGCAAAGATAGAAGTAAAATTGGCGGTTACTCGAAAACTCTACAACGTGAAACTAGATTTGATCAAAATAATGTCAGAGGACAGTGGAGAACAAGCTCAGATGGCGTTGTGAAAAGATATGGGCACCATCATCCAAATCATCGTCATATTTCTCCATTAACCACAAGGTAAGCCCTTTGGTTCACTTTGCGTGTTAGCATCCAACTCCCATGTTGAATTATTGCTGATTGACATTGAAAATATATCCTTCCTTTACATCTCTATTTGTTATTATTTATCGTATCTGATTGGCTTATTATTGTCACATGATTATAGGGGCGGATTAACCTATGGGCAACTGGGGCACGTGCCCCACGGCCCCGAGCTCCTGAGGGCCCCGAGCTTCTGAGGGAAACGCAAGAAAAAAAATCAGACCACAAAAGCAAAAAATCATTTAAAAAATTATAAATCTTGAAATATTTTACAGAATCATTATATAGATCAGTAACAATAACACATGCCTATTGTCTAATGCAGTGTACCTTGTTAAAATAAACCCCAGACTCAGCAATCAATATTTATATTAGTAACTGATAAGCGATAACTGTTGCAACCTGCTAACTTTCAGATGTTTGGGGCCCCACAACCTAAATTTGCCCCAGGGCCCCGAGGGTCCTTAATCTGCCCCTGATGATTATTTTACGTAGATTATAACTATATTTCACTTGACGTTGCACTCTCTGACAACCTTCGCTTGGAACGTTAGACCTCCTATTTCCGCAGCACACCAACCTTTTATTGTAGTCGATTTGTATTTCTACACTATACCTATAAGAAGCACAACGCTTCCCCAGCTCTCCTTTACGCGGTTGTGGTCCAAGTATGCCTTAACTCTTTCCTGTCCGGCTGAAAAACATCCTAAATTGAACCACCTCTTTGTTCTATTGATATCTCTGGAAATAACCATAATTGTTGCGAAAACTATACATTTTCTGAAAGCCAAATAAACCGGTTTTACCAGTGCTTTTAAATTTCGCGAACAACAGATATTATGTTAATATAAATTAGCATTAATTTTCATTAATCAGGTTGAAAAACTTTCATTTATCTAGAAAAGCCCATCTCGCACGCCCGCGTAGCATCATGAAAATTTAAAATGCCACCAATCGCAGAGTTGTTTATGAAATCAAATCAAACTTGGCGTGTGAGTGGATCTCATATGCCTGGCGCTTGTCGATTGTTCATTTTCAATCTTGCGTTAATGTGTGCCGTGTTTTTCGATTGACGACTTCGTGGGTCTTCTATGAATCATTTTGACTGGGCCGGACAGGAAAGAGTTAATCAGGACACTGAAAATAGAGGATTTAACCAAATTAAAATTGGGGTTAGGAGCACTTTAGCGTTGTCGCGCTGTTTTTGACCTGAATATTTGTTGCACTGCATGATATATATTTTAGTGCAGGAATAATTTAGTAAAAACATTACCTTTAAAATAAAATAACCCGCTCTTTTTATTGAATCTTGGAATTTTTCTTCATATTTTGAAGGACAAAAAACAGCATGGAATCCAGTGAGACTCACTTAGACGGATCCATGGGATGTGACGAGGAAGCAATTCCAATAACCATGCAAAGTAACGCAGATTATAACGCTGTTCATCCCAAAGTAAAAAAGAAGCAAAGTCCTTTCAAAGTATTGGGTGCTGCATTAAAGTAAGAAAACACTACGTTGTGACTGCTAGGGAAATGTATTTATTTATTTATATGCATACATATACACATGCATTTACACAGATACACACTTAATACACTTTATTTAAGCAGGGTGACTAGAGTTACACCATAGTCAATCGAGATATGGTCTGGAAACTCGGCAAACTTCAAAGCGACTATAATGAGCTACGTTTTGATGTTGAACCACACCTTACACCGTACACGTTTTAGGTTTATTAATATTTAAACAACACGGTTGAGCGATTAAACCCAAACGATTCTATTGGATGATTGCTTCATTATACTAAAATACAATAGGTTGAGTGACCGTGCGCCGTGCACAAAATTTCATAAAGACGAACAAAAAGATAGAACAAAGACTTTAGCTGAGTTTCCAGACCATATCTCGATTGACTATGGTTACACAGAGTAATTTTCATCTACGCACACACTTGCGAAATTAGGGCAGCACGCTGTTGCTAAAAATGCACGATTACAAAGCAGCATCAAGATTACGAAACACTTTAATATAAACTCAGAAGTAGTACAGAACCAATATATACACTTTAGCCTTTAGGCATCTGAAAACGTCCATCGTTTTAACTTGGAACCCATGTTAAAATATCTATGAGTGCATGCAAACTGGCTGTTGCAATAAAAATTGGATAAGCTACCAAAAACAAATCGGTCATATAATATTGCGTTTATCACTCCGACTTCTTCGTCTTGACATAGTAAAAAGCAGAAAACACTTGTTTGCGGAATTTTAAAAGGGGGCGCGCGCCGCGTGCGTGGATCCGCCACTACAAAATATTGTCTTTCCGTTGGGTGCCTACTCAAATGACCCTCATTAATAACGCACTCTCAATACGAAATGAAAACATAATGACATTTTAATAAATTTATGTCTTTGGCGTTCTCTCGTTGATTACATTTACATAAACAAAACATTTAATATCAACATTAGATTTGTGAGTCTCTGATTCTACTTGTCCGTGTTAAATCGAACACGTCTAAAATATAATTTCTGCCGACTAAAATATAACTTCTGCCGACTAAAATATAACTTCTGCCGACTAAAATATAACTTCTGCCGACTAAAATATAACTTCTGCCGACTAAAATATAACTTCTGCCGACTAAAATATAACTTCTGCCGACTGAAACTCGTATAAAGATTTTTGGGGGGTGTCGCACCCCCCTACACCCCCCGTAGCTCCGGGCCTGGATATAAATAACATATATCCCGAGGTCGAGTATATAACCGACTTATATCATGATTGGTGAGGTTTCTTAAAACATACATGGTTTACTTCAGTAAGAGATGTGCGAGTAAGAGATGTGCGAGTAAGCAATATGCACATGCGCATTCATTCAGTATTAGTCCCACATTTTATACTCCATGCAAACTGTAATAAATTCCTGACTTGTCATGGGGGCGCTACCGAGTTTCGGAGATATAACGGCTCAAACATGCAAATTGTGCCATTTTTTGGAAAAAAGTAGCGCCACTGCAAAATAACACACAGGGACCTGGATCCGAGGAACCCATCTTCAACAACAACTAGGCTGTTGTATAGGAGAAGACAGCTATCTTCAGAGTTTTTATTGAAAAATGCCCAAACGAGTGTCTTTACGATGTTACCTTGTCTACTCGAATTGTAATATATTTTTATAAGTATTGAAACATAACACGTTCCTGGGATCCAGTCTCCCGGCCTGCGCTACTTTTTTCACAAATTGTGACTTTGAGCCCTTATATCTCCGAAACTAAAAGTTTAACGCAAAAACTAATCTAGAACTTATGAACTAACTTTTTATGCTCTATCCGAATCACCAAAAACCCATTTTGGGTTTATAAGCACTTTAAAGGGACACTCCGGCCCAAATACAAATGTAGTTCATATGAAAGATCTTACTGACTTTAGATATTATTTCCAAAGTTTCAGCATTCCTATCAATTTAGTTAAGAAGATGTGGCTAGTTGAAGTTGGAGAGTTTGTCCAATTTCGACGCCATTTTGTTTCTCAAATATGACGTCACTGAGTGACGTGATCTCGTATTATGCCTAAGAAGCTCCTCTACTTTCCTGCATGATGAACTAAATAGTTTATTTCGACTAATTTTCGTCCAAAGACCATTCACAATAACTATCACTATGTGATCGCCATCAAAACAACTCCACTGACGATAAAGAATCACTCAATGACGTCATATTTTCAAAACCAATATGGCGTCAAAATCCACAAATTTGCAACTTCAACTAGCAATATCTTCTCAACTAAATTGATAGGAATGCTGAAACTTTGCAAATAAACTAAAGTCAGTACGATCTTTCATATGAACTGCATTTGTATTTGGGCCGGAGTGTCCCTTTAACAATCTTCACTAGAGTATGCATTCGTTCAGTCATTAACGTATAAGAGTTTTGTAGAATTTTTCACGTGGAGAGTCGATACCAGGTATTGTTGAAAGATTCTTAAAACCATGCATATTTTGCGAAGATAACTTTCCAGGTTCACACTTGAGAAAATAATGTAATAACAAAAGTAATAATTCATAAACAAAAAAACAAAGAAAATCAACTCCTTGATGGAGGGTTTGAAATTGGCAGAAGATTTTACATAAATTTGGCCAACTTTCATTTATTATTCAAAATACAGGTTCGTTTGGGAAGGAAAGCTCTTCGAAGATCGTTTAAACTACAATCAGGAGCAATATGACTTGAGACAACTTTCTCAAATTGGGTTAATTTAATGCGTTTAACATAAAATAGATCTTCCCTGTTTCAAACCCCTCCCCCAAATCAAAGTTGTCGAGATGAAATTATGTATTTTGCTTGACACAAGTATAACGGGGGCACAACATTGAAGGGGGGGGGGGGGGGGGGAGGGGGGGGGGATTATAGACCAATTTTCATTTAATTGTTAGATATGTAAAATTTTTGGATAAAATATCTCAAGTGTCGCAACCATTTTGCTCCGGATTGTAGCTTCTGTAGGTGTTTTAAAATCGAAGAAAGATCTCTTACTCGTATTTGAACTATTACTTAAAATATAGAAAAATTAGGATTTCTCATTTCAGTTGCGTCATAGTGACGTCACCATCTCACATAAATTTTCACACATACTACTTTCAGAGTGTCGTGGTTAGTTCTTAAATATCTATAGCATCTGATGAAGTCTCATGTGAAACCCGCCCGAGTCAATAATTTATCTTTAACTTTTAGCAGTGTAGGTTATAAACAATTTTGGTTTTTCCACAAACCATATCAGATATCCAAAACGTGTTTGTTTAGTTAAAAATTATACAATTTTAATAATTAACTTAATTTGATCTAATTAATTTAAATATAATTACTTCATACCATCTTTACCTATTGTTAACTTTGAATTTACCACTATGACTGCAGTGAATGGCAAATATTTCTTAATTTTTTCTTCTACTACTAGCTTCTGGCAAGCCTAACCAGACGGTTTAGGAGATAATCATAGAAATTCCCGTTGGAGTTACCCAAATTGAATTAAACGTTGTTAAATGATTTTACTCTAATATATTTTATTAACTTGTTTTTATCTATTTTCTAAACGGTGTTTAGTTTTTTCATTCTTTAAATAAACTTGTTTTTATACTTAATTTAACATAAACGTTCTAACAGAAACATTTTTAGTAATGGACTATCATATTTTGTGATTAAAATATAATAAACGAAAGGTTGCTAAAACTTATTTAAAAGTTTAACAATGTCGCATTGACAGCTGAGAGTGATTATGGCGTGAGTAAGGAGAATTTACATTTTCACCATTTTAAATGGGAACTGTCCCAAAAAAATTAATTAGTTCGAAATAAAAGGCCTTTAAGTATAATGTGTAGAAATGTTAATAGTTTTACGGTATCTGCTCTTGTACTCGAGAAATAACGTTTTCATTCTCGTATTTTATGCTTCTGGACGCCGCCATTTTCGAGTTTGTTCGACGGCTCAAGATTAATGTACAGCGGTGTTTTTTTCAATTTTGACGTCATTGAGTGCTTGCACTCAAGTGACGTCAAAATTGAAAAGAAGCCCCAGCTAGACCTCGAGTCTGAGCCGTCGAGCAAACTCGAAAATGGCGACGTCAACCAGAAGCATAAAATACGAGAATGAAAACGTTATTTATCGAGTACAAGAGCAGATAACGTAAAGATATTATTATTCTGAAAGGCATTTTATTTAAAAGTAACTTATTTTTTGGGTACAGTTCCCCTTTAATAAATGAAACCTATTCCTATGATTTACTTATTTTCAAAATGTTATTTTATAAAAGAAATAGAAATTGTTTTCCGTGTTTCCTGCATGCAGTTATAGAAACACTCGTGAAGGTTTGGGATTCTCACAGTGATTTCTCGTTCTCCCAAACTTCCACTTGTGTTTCTATGACTGTATGGAAACACGGAAAATATTTTCCATTTCTTAAAGTGCCTATCAAACGAAAATTAAGTTTGTCTAATTTTAATGAACTCTGAAAATGATTAGGAATGGTAATTTAGAGCTCTTTCGTATCTCATGTCGTTTTTGGAATATTTTGACTTTTGTGATATATGAATAACCCTATGACGTAAAAAGCTTTACACATTTTTAGAAAATCAAATATATCTTTGAGATTATTCTACGAAAACGCTTGAAACTTTGCACATTACGACACTTCGTGAAACCTAACATCATTACATCGAAATAGTGATGCCAAATTAATTTACTATTTCTAATTTCTTGATTTCCTAAAAATGTATAAAGCTCTTTACTTTATAGGTTATTTCATTTGCATATCACATAAGTCTAAATATCTCAAGAACGACGTGAGATGTGAAAGAGCTCTAAATTACCATTCCTAATAATTTTCGGAGCTCATTTAAATAAAGACAAACTTAATTTTCGTCTCATAGGAACTTTAACTGTTGTCTGTACAGTGATTTTGGATTAAATTACTCAGTTTGATGTGCATGAAAATTAAAAAAAATTAACAACTAATGTAACTAATATAATTAACGTTGTTTTTAAAGTTTCATATTTGTAATAATGTCAATAACTAACTTTATTATTATAAATCAAGTGTCAATGTTCGTACATCTTGCGTCCTGGTAAGAAGTCCTCACACGATAGTTCAAAAATCGTAACCAATCCGCGTATCCCATAGATATAAACTATAGATGAATATTTAATGAAGTAGATAGTAAAAAAATAAAATTTTGTTGAATGATACGGACATTATTTCTGCTTTTTTTGATAACTGTAGATGTTAAAGCACATTGGCCACAAAAATTAAGTTTGTCTAATATGAAAGAACTCGTAAAATGATAGAGTAACACCTTTTACAACTTTTCCGTATATATTTTACTTCGTTTTTGAAATATTTCAGTTTGTTTGATGTGTAAATGAGATGGTCTCTGACGTCAGGTGCTGGGTAGAGAATTGTCACTCATTAAAATTTTAGTTACATCTTCAAGTTTGTTCCACAAACTTACTTGAAAATGTGCGTATAATAACTTCTCATGATAATGAACGTTGTAAAGTTAGCAATCACTGAGATATAAGACTTTTTTTATGAGTGAAAATTCTCTGCACCTGCACCTGACGTCAGAGACCATCTCATTTACATATCTCACAAAGATTTCATTGAGGGAGAATATGTCGTCACTTTTAAAACAATTTAAAGTGCCTATCTCACGTTTGATATGGATATTCCTGAGAAAAATCATAATATATCTTGTCAGACGAAAATGTCATCTTCATGGACTTTTTTTGCTGTTAAAGTTACCGGATGTGATGTCACAAGAGGCATTCCAAACCAGTTTTCTTTTGTTACTTACTACAAGATGCCTCTATGAAGATGACATTTTCAGCTGACAAGATATATTATGATTTTGCTCGGAAGATCCAAATATTACGAAATGTAAAATCCTGTAATATAAATGACGTATCCTTTTTAACCAGGCATGAAACACGTATACCGACAACTGTATAGTTTTAAACTACACATCCTATAATCCGCTTTACAACATTTCTATTGAGCACTCTCTTTAATCGGAAGTTTATTCCTTCTATTAACCTACAGTTGCGATAAACCTACAATCTCGTACCAGGGTCTTATTTCCGCTTTCCGCCCGTAGGTGGGAAGAGGAGATAAAACCCTGTGTACGAGGTTGCTAAACCTACAGCTACGATAAGGCCGAATTTTTAGGGAAACCCAATAATATCATTAAATTATCAATAAAGCAAAGAAAAATGCAGATTTACCTGTTTTAAGAGGCGTTGCTACGTAGCTTTTGTCAACACCACGTTGGTAATTTCAGCTGTGAAAATGCACTCAAACGCGCAAGTAAAATATTTCCTTGTGTTGACAACTTGATTTAACTTATATCCAACCATACCTTCACTTCTTTTTGTAATTAAAACGACTTAAAATTCGTCAAAAACAACAAAATCAGAGTGCGTGTTCTCGCTCATTTACTTCCGGTTATTTTATAAGATCCCTTACAGTACTTAAAAGTAAATTAATCAATAAAATACAAAGACGATAAAGTTAAAATAAAATAACATAATTATACATCTTGACTAAAACTTTAATTTATTATAGATGGCAGAGCCACTTTCATAAAAAGAGGGTTTAGAAATCTCTGTTCTAACTTTAGGTAAATGAATATGATTGCTTTGTTTTGTAGTACGAGAAAGAGACAATGTCTCTGTTAAAAATAGAATAATGTCTTAAAAAGATGGACATTTTCCATCAATACATTTATTAACAATAACATGGCCTTGATGCCTTTCTTGTAACAAACTCCACTTCAGATTATTTAAGGCATAGACACTGTCTTATAACCTCACCACAACTCGAATAGCACTTCTTGCAATTTTTCCAACGAGTCAGCATTACCCTTTCCTCAACTGGTCTGCACTAAATTCCTGTATGTTCTGCCTCTTCTTGTGTCCCCAGAAAGGAAAGTTTAACCCCCACCCCTATAACACTACCTCCAATTGCCAAGTTTCCAATCTGTCGCTTTCATGCAGCACTTCCTTGTAATAGTAATTTCTAGTAATAATCCATAATTGGTTGAATGAATGATGTATGCAGTAAATTCTTGTATGTTCTGCCTCTTCTTGTGTCCCCAGAAATAAAGTTTAACCCCCACCTCTATTTGCATGACGTAACAGTTTTACTGCCAATTAAAATTGAGAGAAAATTAAATGAAGCTTAACATTAATTCATCTGACAATTTCATAAAGTAAAAAAACCCAACATTTTGCAAACCCGTTTAAAGTTCGTATTACAGGCCGGTTTGGTATGTGGTCTGTATACTCTACGCCTGTTCCCTACGCATTTGTTTATTCCCAAATATATCTTGGTTGCAATAAATTAACATGGCTGACACGTTTTGAATATCGAGGGTGGTTGGCACAAACAATAGCAGTGAATAAGATTATTTTGTTAGAGCACAAAGAGAGAATTTATCACGCCTCGATGGATTTCAACAACCTGGGGGCCTGGGGCCAGTTGTTCAAATCGGATAACTTATCCAGTAAATACGTCTTATCCAATGCATAATAATAATAATAATAATAATAATAATAATAATAATAATAATAATAATAATAATAATAATAATAATAAAATATCCTGGTCATCGCGTTATACAGTACAACATTATTATAGATGTCTTGGGAGGATATTCGAAAGAAGTCAGCCAGGCACTTAAGGAACTTGTAGGAAACAAGAATAGATTGATTGCCTTTCAGATGCAAAAATCAGTTGTAACCAGCTCGCTACATATCGCACGCTCCTTCAAAATTTTGAACTGAGCAATGACTTCGGAGTGTGAAACTAATAGTGTATATAGGCTAAAATTTTGAGTCTTTTTAAACATTTTGAACTTTTAGTGTCATTAGGTGAAACTTTCCTTTTTATTATTGATTAAGATTTTTAGCATTTAGGTTTAGTCTGCACTGTGGTTGGCTACGATAAGCCGCCCAACTACAAAGTGCTTTAGTTTATCTGAAAAAAAATCAATAATTCAAAAAAAAAAATTCAAAGAATTTTTCGAATCCAAAAGTTTATATACTGCCAATAATAATACTAATACTAAAAACTTTATTTAAACTGTTAAAAATTCCTTCAGCACAATTGCTGGTATTAACAGGAGAACACAAACTACAAATGTGAGAATTGTTGTCAATTACTAAAAGATAATAATACGTTTACAATTTGTTAAGGATGTAATTTCTCTATTACACCAGCATACTTGAACATAGATTGCCCTGTTCCACGTTTTGCCTGTGGGATATCTAGCAACGTTTTGTCTCGCAAAACCGTATCATTTTCATTTGTCACATATCATCGCCGACATAGCATTGCGATGGTTCGGACAATTTGCGACGAATTAAGATGAATGAAAACCGGCAATCTGGGACGATCGCAAATCATCGCAATTATGAAAAAACCCATTTCCGTACGATCGCCGACTATCGACGATATATTAAAACAGGCAAAACAAATGAAAAATGTGATGAAATAAAACAATTTAGAGCCCAGTCTCTGTAATAATGGCGAACCACATCTGGAGAGATAAGATTAAAAGGTTGTTACCAGGAAATATTAGAAAGGTTTAATGATAAAGAGATAACGTAAACTATGTATTTTAAACTGGGCAGTAGCTGTAACCACATGCTAGGTTCATAGTAAGTAAATAAAATATTACATTATTATTATTATTATTATTATCATCATCATATTACCACCAACATGGCCGTCTTGCAACCCATCTATATAGTTGGAGTTTCTACTTCAAATTAATGACGATAAAAAAGCATTGTTTGATGATTATATGGCTTTATCTTTTACAGACCAAAGGCTCACAAAGGAAAATACGACATGCAAAGTCGCTTAGCTCCAGAAAGCCCGAGTGAAATGCGCGTGGAGTTGCCTGACGAACAACGTTACCGGCAGTTGGTGCTAGGGGAAAGACTCCGGGAACGTCGTTTCTCAGAAACGTTGATTAACGAGAAAATACGAACTTCGTCGGATAGTGATATCCGCACTGGAGGAAACCGTCGACGGAACAAAGCTGAGCAAAGCAAACGGACATCTCCTGGTTCTCTGCAAGATTTGTTACGAAAAGGAAGTGGAGAGTACTCTATCACAGAATCAGCTCAAATATAGAATAGATTTAGTTAATGTTTTACTGCGTCTTCAACAGATAGTGTCCATAGTTTTAAAACAAAAATTGGATGGCTTTTATTGAAAAAATGATATACTGAGATGAAATGTTTCTTAAATCTTTCTTATTAATGAGATTTCTGCAAAATACCTCTTATCTGCAATCTCATTTGCAGCTCTCATGACTGTAGCAAAGCTCGTGGTTTACTACTATGACATTTTTAATCCAAATTTCTATTTTCTTATTTGTAAAATGAATCAAAATCGAGTAGCATTTTTTATCGAGTAATATTTCAAAGTGATCACTTTTGTATCATACAAGCAACTTTCTGTATGTAATTTCAGCGAAAATGTTCGTAAAAGGTTAGAATTATATAACAACAATGATATATTGATATCGACTTTAATTTCAAAATGCAATTATAGAACAATAATTATTGTAAAACTCAATCACAATATTAACAATGTACTAATATACGCCTAATCTTATCGCATGTCATGTGTTACTGTGTGGTTCTTTCAAACCATGAAAACCTTGTGATATACTGTATATAAAATATATATTGGTTTGTACTTTCTAAAACTAAACAGGGCCATGATGCAATCATTCCTCAATATGTTGCCGAGTTTTTGTTGGGCATACCGCATATTTTTTAATCTTTTTCAATTCACTTGTGCTGCATGAAAGCAGGCATGCAGGGTGAACGAAACTAAAACTAATTTTACACTGGATGATCTTATCAATTAATAGCCTGCAGAAGCAACCGCCTATTACCTTGCGCCTGCACGCGTCACCGCTGACACACCCGCAAGGAAATAGCCTATTTCCTTGCGGGTGTGTCAGCGGTGACGCGTGCAGGCGCAAGGTAATAGGCGCTAATCAATTAAATGGTTGAAAAGTTTGTCTTATTACTCGGGCTACTGTGGTAGCACGAGTCTAGGTTTCGGCTCGGTTTTATGGATAAGGTGGGAGGTTCCATATGAAAAGCACATACATTGCCCTAACGAGCATATACGTTGCCCTGACGAGCAAATGCATTGCTCGTTAGGGCAATGTATGTGTTCTTCATATGGAACCTCCCACCTTTCGTATGTGGAATACGTACGGTAAGTTCAGTGTTCAGCAAAGTACTGATATTTTGTACTTAAGTAAAAGTAAAAAGTAACTCCTCAGTTTATACTTAAGTAAAAGTAAAAGTATGGCCTGAAAGTAAAAGTATGGCCTGAAAATCTTACTTAAGTAAAAGTATGGCAAAAAAATATTCCAGAAAAGTATTTCTGAAACAAACTATATATTCTCGAACCACTAAGTAACCAAAATGACAATTGATAATCTGGTATTATACTTTAATCTGGGCGCTGTTTGGTGCCACGTGCACATGCAAAACCAACTTCACGCGATGTCTCCACTCTAGATCTCCAGCGGATGGATAGAGTGAACCGAGTATTTCGCGACAACTGGTTTCGAATTTCTTTTTTTACTTTGCTGATAAAACCAAAAGTAACGAAGTTAAAAAGTAATTATTCAACAAACAATTTACTTCGTTACAAGTAAAAAGTATTTGTTGAAAAATATACTTCGTTACAAGTAAATACTGATTTTTTTTACTTAAGTAAAGTAACGAAGTAAATTTACTTCGTTACTGGCGAACACTGGGTAAGTTCATATGGTTTTGTTGGAGGAGTTGGCAAAATTTTTTTAGTCGGGCTTTGCGAACCGCGAGGGATGTTGCGTGCTGAACAGCCGAGTTCTTTCTTTTCGACAGCTTTGCATTTGGTCGAGTTGTTCTCTGACTCTGTTGGTAGATTTTGGTAGTAATTGACTTCAACAGCAATGTGACTGACAACTGTGTTGATTGTGAATATGCTCATCATGCTTACAACTGCACACGTTGATCGCGGTAGAGTGTAGACCTATAGTAAAAATAACAAGCGATTTCAAAACGGGTTGGTCCGCGATCTCAAATTCAGGTAAACATGTTGTGTTGATATTACCTAATTGAAAATCTGTTATACGAATTGAAATCGAGTAAATATTGCCGATATAACGTCCGAGTGTTTCATCACATAGTTCAATCATAACTGGCAAATATGGCGAAAAAATAGCTATATACAGCGTGCTGCCAGCCCAAAAGTAGCCCGAGTAACGCCTAGCGGGGGGGTTAGGATCTAAGTTGTTTTGGGGTTAGCAGTTCCATGATGTATTTCATCATAGCAGTACAATCTCATTTCGTCCAACTTCTCGCGGATACTAAAAAAGATCGTCCAGAAGACGACTTCCGTGAGTATATTCCATCTAGCCACGACCTTTTGAAAAAAATACACAAACATAGATAGATAGATAGATAGATAGAAAAATTTATTTAAACACGCTGACCTCGTCAACCGTAGCTGATTTCCACGAGGGGCGTGTATAATAGAAGAATAATACAGTAACAGTATATCATACAGTAACATAATATCAAGAGACAGAAGTGAACAAATAATTTCAAATTTATAATACCAAAGTCAAACCGAATGGCACATTTTTTATGGAAACAAATTGCAGAATTAACACAAAACGGCGAAAGAGTCCCTCAAACAATTTCAAACGATTTCTTTTTACCGTTTTACCCCACTCCTCCGTAGAGGCTTCTTGCGCTTTTTTAGAGTTCGGGCAAATAGTTTGGGCAGCACTGGCTGGGAGGGCGCGCGGGCCCGCTTGCAATTCCGCACCCCACCCATTTTTAGACAACTGATGTCACTAGGAGGTTACAGAACATTAATAAATCCTTTTTAAGTACTCGGTTATACTGAAAGTTTGTCGGTTAGAACTCAGTTTTGCATTGCGCACATTTACTGCGCGCATCCAATAATCAGTGTTTTTATGGCCATTATGCAACGCTTTCAAAAAATTCCGACCATTTTAGGAAAATTTAGTGCCAAATCTAACAATGGCCGCTTATGTACTGGTAGGGAAGAGTGATTAAGAGACTAAATCAATTTTTTTCCGAGAAGTACGGTTACACAAGTCTAGCTAGGGCTCCTGTGCAAGTAGGTCTGTAAACTACTTGATAATGCAGGTTTAAGGGGAGGGTAAACCGAAACTTTGACTCAGATGGTAATTTTCTTTTTTTTGAAGAATTAGAATCTTTGAAGCCTACTTAATTATCTCTATTGCAATTTATTTGTCAAGCGTTCGAAAAAACCCAGTTTTCCCCTTGATTTCCTCAATGTTTAGATAAACCGCGTGGGAAAAGTACTGGGAACGAAGTTGACAAGTTGTTGTTTGGTCACTAGAGTGTGGCTTCTCGTTGCAGGACGTATTTTGTACGTTTCTGTTGTGTGATAGCCTGAGAGGACTTAACTATCGGTAACCAGCTGGGTAAAGACATCATAAAGTCTCGTGATCCTTTCACACGAAGAACTGTGTGATATAAGTACTGCGCAATTCGTGTCGTCTTTTCCTGTTAGTTGGAGACACTGTCGTGGCAATATTGGGAGGCTGGTTTTAAGTCCGTCTCGGGGCAAGTAAAAATGTGTAAATTTGACTTCATATATGTGAAATAGATGTATTGAAGTATGGCTCTAGTATTTGGAAATGTTTGAATGGTGACTTGCCCCGAGACGTGATATAATTTTACTGTTTTGTGGAGGGTTGGCTGGGGTGTCCAATTTTCCAAATATATCCCACAATGCACTAGGGTCGTAATGGCAATTGAAAAGCAGGTCGTGCCCCTCCTGGCAATCTCATTCTCTGATTATGAGCATGGTCAATTGTTCCGCTTACATAATTGGTAGATGGAAAAGGCTCATTTTCCAACGCATAATACGAAGTCTACAAAGTTGTTTTAATTTTGTCAATATACAAGAGACGAACAGGGCTTTCAGAAATCTCGTGGAATGGTAAATCAGTAGTGAGTGCATGATTAAATGCGATGCTTTTGATCAGTATCGCTATATATAGTATTTGAAAATCGAGTCATAAAGCCGATTTAAGGACCACCTAGAAGGAAAAGAGACGCCCAAGGACTGCTCAGCTTCTTCGTGTTCAATGAGAGGAAGACCTCAGAGAAGCAGTGGGATCACTTATGAAGCTGGAGGTTTCAACGAATAACTGACTGTGAAATGAAAACAAATGATCACATGAAAACAAAATTCTACCATAATTTCAGCTTCGTTTAATCACTATGAACTTTAAAGTTGTTTTTCTCTGATTGCACTTTTTATACTTTGAGAAAAGATATCTCAAGAACCATTTGATCAATAAATTTTCAGGAGTTGTAGAAATAAATGAGTTATTGGGGATGAGCTGAGGATTTTGTCATATTTTGTTTCGGTTAAAAGATATTAAAAATATTGAACAATGATTGATGTTATGATTTTTAGATCGGTCTAGACACTACAGTTTTTGAAATATTGCAAAACCCCCAACTCATCCCCACCATTATTGTATATACCAATGAATTTCAATATATAACATAAGACTCTGTATCCTATAACAAGATATCTTTTCTCAACTCCATGTAGGTAATTCACAGCATGCGGTCTTTTTGATAGCCAGGTTACCAATAGCAACGCTATGTGCAAACTCAAAATCGATCTAATATGAATCTCTGGTTCATAAGCTATCTGGTGATGTATAGTTTGCCATAGTTTTGAAGTAAGGAACAGCTTTTATGGGCTAATGAAAACATAACAGTGATTTATGCCAATTTCACGTTAACCCTCCCCTTAAGGCCATAGTTCTTAAAGAAGGTCGGTGACCATAAATTTTTCCTTAATAATAATTATTTTCTTCTACCACTTTTACGTGTTATAACAGAAACTTAGAGAAAAATCATTTCTAAAATTTACAATATTTTATATTTTTGATGAATGTTTATTCAAATAACATGTCAAAGAATATGGGAAACGACCTTTCTTTATCATAATAAACCCTGTTAGCTGTTTCTTTCCCCCTAAAAAACCATGTTTTCTTGTATAAAATTACTTGTTGCGAAAAATAAAAAATATCTTTGTCAAAAGGTTAAAGAAAAAGTTGTGCAATGCGGTTTTTACTCAACTCGTAAATTGGTCGCAATGACGTCACCATACTGAGTAAGAGGTGACTTGCGATATGCCATATCTTCTAAACAAGGTCGGTGACCCCAACTTTTTTTTTTGGTTTTAATTTATATAAGTATGTCAATAACTTTAAGACTGGGAAGTTTCAGCAAATTTTCATTTCGGAAAGAATTACTGAGGAATTACCTTAAACGTTTCGCTTCGTTCGAGGACTTCTTTCGTTTTTGTAAGTGATTTAGTAACTGAACCAAACAAAACCTAAAATACAATGTCGTTCAAAACCGCGTAGGGACTGGTTAGGGACTCGTAGGGGCTCTTCGAACACGGTATCACATTCACATCCCTCGACATTTTGTTGCGTCAGTCCTAAAAGAAATTGATCCCGAAGAAGTTAAAGAAAGAAAGCGCCGCGTTTTTCAACGCCCGCTCATACCTATCGCCAGGACCAAATTCATGCTGGCATTTAGATGGGTATGATAAGCTATAAAGTCTTATGGCCTTAGTATACAGGGATGTATAGACGGATTTAGCTGCAGGATTCTCTTATTAAAGGTTCAAAGGTCTAACACGACCCTAGAACAATAGCGAAATACTTTTTGTAAGCTGTTAGAACATGAGCGTGTTGGATATCCTGCATGCACGTTCAGATATGGGTAATGAAAATGGTATGGTAGCTGGGATGCAGTTTTATTTACGCTCAGATGCACAAGATGAACACGCTGGTGTCAAAGCACATAAATACGTGGCGAGCACAAAAAATCAAAAGATCGAATGCTTTTGGTCATTTTCAAGACATCCAGCTGGTAGATCGACTTCGGTTCAGTGATCTCCATGACACTGATATGCTCGACTTCACCAGTGTTATTGACAAAGAAGCTATTTGGTGTAGTTTTTCTAATGTCCTTCAAGCAGATCTTAACAAAGTAAAGAATCATCACAACTCCCATTTGATAAGAAAGTCGAAACACTCTACTGTGTCGGGTGTGCCAGATATTATGTACTTCCTTCCGGAAGAGTTTGAAGAAGTTGCAGTGACTGTTTGAAGCAAGTTTCGCTGGAAAAGATTACCGAGTTGGAACAAAGATTGGAAGTGCATGATGGTAATAATATTGACGAGGATGATGTCTGGCAAGAATACTTCCAATATATTATGGAAACAAATTATTTGTCTTACCCATCATGTGTACAATGACTTCGCCTGTCCCTGCTTTGATGTCATTTCCTGTGAATAGGCATGAAGATGAAAATTTAGATACAGTGAATAGATATAGTGGCAGACCCAGGGTTGTTGGATAGGGGGGGGGGGGGGGGGGGGGTGCACATGAACAATCAAGGTGGGTCTGAAAAAAGTTTAATTTTGCAAAGCCCAGAAGTGCTTTTCCGAAGATTTTCGATAATAATTTTTGCGAAATTAGGGCACTACGCCATTGCTAAAAAATGCACGATTACAAAGGGGCATCAAGATTATGAAATACTTTAATATAAACTCAGACTGAAGTACGCGCGAGTACGGAACCAATATATACAGCTTTTGTTTTATAAAAAACTTATATTGGAACACATATACAAATATCTTTGCAATGAAAATTGGATAAGCTACGAAAACATTGTGCTTATAATCGGTCATATAATATTGCGTTTATCACCATTACATTTCATCTTGGTAGAACCCAAAGATTACGAATATGTAAAATTCCCAACTTCCGGATTTAAGGTCTCATGAAACAAAAGGACGCCGTCGATTTACTTTTGCTCTGTATACGTCACTCTGGGCATTTTAAAAAAATGAGAAAAAAGGGAATAAAATGAGAAATAAACGGGAATAATATGAAAAGAAATTAATGAGGGGGGAAATGGGAAAAAAATAACATCTGTCCCATTTTCTACCTAGCTGTGTCTTTTAATAAAAAAGGCAGCAGTACATTAAAAAAGACAGGTGCCTGTCACTGGTGACCAACCGCGTTGCTAAAGGACCATGAAGTTAGGATTTAATTTGTTATTAAAAAAGACGTCATGTTTAATCAATCTCAATGGATTCTTCGTCTATTAATTTCGATCGTCTTAATCCCGGACATTACTCGCCTTCGAGGTAACATCTGATGTTCCTTGTAAGTTGTATGTAGTGAAACGCTTTCATTGATTATGTATTATTGCATTGTTGTTTTTTCACTTTTTCCATATATGTAAGAGTTGTGTATCGCTTTGCTACTTTGGGAAGTGCGACATATATTTATATATATATATATATATATATATATATATATATATATATATATATATATATATATATATATATATATATATATATATATATATATATATATATATATATATATATATATATATATATATATATATATATATATATATATATATATATATATATATATATATGGAGTGGGCAGACGATACAAGGTCGATCATCAAGCAAATCCTTAGAATTAAAATGTTATTGAGTCCCGGACAGAAGATCGAACCTGTAACCTTTTGATTGCCAGTGAGACACTCTAACCATTGAGCTGAGACGGAAGATTACAAAGTTCATTCTTTGAGCGTGTTCTATAGGTCATTTAATTCAAAAATTATTAAATTAAAATAACGGATTTCTTTCATATCAGCCACAATCAAAATCACAAGGAAGCGCAATGTGGATATCGAAGAATCGATCCTGGTCAACAGCCCTCCATTCGAACCCGAGGTTGCGCGGGAGCCTGAACTCAAGAGGGAACCGGAATTAGTTCACGAACCTGAAGAGCCAATCGAAACACCACCACAACCGGAGCCCAATTTAATACCGGAAGCATTACCCTTACGAGAAGAATCGCCATGGCCTGAACCCCGGGCGAAACCACCACCTCCTTTGAAAGAAAAAGAAACATTTGGATTATTGGGTTGAGAAGGGCAGCGCGTGGAAAGAGCTTGCTCTGCCAGCTTCCCAATGCCATGCATAACTAAAACATTTCTTTTATAACAAAGAATAGAACTTAAAGACACAAAATAATGAAAATCAAGCTGTATTTCATAAACATTAGTGTAATACAAAGTTTTGGGCCACTGAGAAACATCGTATTTCAACACACATAAAAATACGATATTTTTACGTCCGTGGCAAGGGAATGAAAAAGTGAACTAAAATGCTCATTGTCTTTACTTGAAACTTTATGGTTTAACTAAAGAAACTAAATTGTGAGAAATAAATTTCATATTTCCAAGCATCCATGTATATTATTCTGTTTATTTCATAAAAATTAAAGTGCTAATGAATCGAAAATTAAGTTTGTCTTATTTGAAAGAACTCTTAAAACAATGAGGAATAACAATTTACATCTTATCCATATTTAACTTACTTCTTGAGATATTTAGACTTAGGTGATATTCAAATGAGATAATCTATGACGTAGCAAGTTGTACACAGAGATTAGTTAATTAGATTTATCACTCTTTTAGGTGAACGGAATTATACCCCAACAGGCTAGAAGCCCAATTATAGGGGTTCCGAGGGCCTACGATTTAAGGTCGTTATATCATTAAAGTGGAAATGAATCGAAAATTAAGTTTATCTTATTTGAAAAAACTCTTAAAACAATGAGGAATAACAACTTACAGCTCTTCCATATTTCACTCAGTTCTTGAAATATTTAGACTTATATGATATAGTAAATGAGCTGATCCGTGACGTAGCAAGTTGTACACAACATTAGAAAATAAATATATATCTTTCCAATATTATTGAAAGAAATCACTCAAAACTTTGTAATTGCTACAGCGCATGAAACAAAACATTAAAGACAAGCTTCAAGTGATTTCGTTCAATAATCTTTAAGATATACAGGATTTTCCAATGCTATGATTAACACGGACAATCTAAATTGAGAATTGATTTTTACTTCACTCAAAAAAGATAATGAAAAAATTTCCAAACCATTGCACATCAATAATAGGTACGCTAGGCGTACATTTACCTGGCATTATCGTCGCCACTTTGATCGGAAGCAGACGTTTGGAACTTGATTGGCTACGAAGCTATGCTATTGTTATTTACCGCGACTACATGCGACATGGTTGTTATTAGTCGTGTCATGGTCGTGCATTATCGTCGCCACTTTAATCGGAAGCAGACGTTTGGAACTTGATTGGCTACGAAGCTATGCTATTGTTATTTACATCGCGACTACATGCGACATGGTTGTTATTAGTCGTGTCATGGTCGTGCATTATCGTCGCCACTGTAATCGGAAGCAGACGTTTGGAACTTGATTGGCTACGAAGCTATGCTATTGTTATTTACATCGCGACTACATGCGACATGGTTGTTATTAGTCGTGTCATGGTCGTGCATTATCGTCGCCACTTTAATCGGAAGCAGCCGTTTGGAACTTGATTGGCTACGAAGCTATGCTATTGTTATTTACATCGCGACTACATGCGACATGGTTGTTATTAGTCGTGTCATGGTCGTGCATTATCGTCGCCACTGTAATCGAAAGCAGCCGTTTGGAACTTGATTGGCTACGAAGCTATGCTATTGTTATTTACATAGCGACTACAATATATCTACGCGTGCGCAGATACAAAGAAAACAAAATAATTGTTATGATTTTATTACAACTGATGCATAACATCTTATTTAATTAATTTAATTTATAGGAAAACGATTTTCATTTCATTGGAATCTAAATGAAAATAATCTACAGAATTATGACAACATTGATTTTGTTCATGATTATATAAACTACAAATACAACATTATTTTCTATTACAAACTCCTATTTGCACATTTCATCAGAGATAACAGTTCATTCTCTGCTGTGTTTGTAAATCACATAAAAAAGTTTTTTAACACTTCAACTCGAGCTTGAACTAATGTATTTTATAAAAACAATCTACAGTAAGTAATAACATCCTAACCCTAACCCCCCTAACGAGTACTTCTATCACCCCCGCAACCCAACCCATTGGTTGCTTAAACTAATAGACTATAACGTAAGAGTTTATGCTTGAAAGATGCGCAGAGGTCAACGCGCAACTAATTCGAAATATCCATCGTATTACAACCAAATAATTAATGCTTGCAATGCTTAAATAATTCCAATAGTTCGAGGCTAATTACAACACGCGAAACTAGGTGGTGGCGCTCGCATGTAACTAAGCTACCACAGAGCGAACAGTATCTCTTACAACATGCGAAACTAGGTGGTGGTGCGCGCCTGTAACTAAGCTACTACAGAGCAAACACTGTCACTTACAACATACGGAACTAGGTGGTGGTGCGCGCCTGTAACTAAGCTACGACAGAGCAGTGTCTCTTGCAACATGCGGAACTAGGTGCCGTGGTGGTGCGCGCCTGTAACTAAGCTACCACAGAGCAAACTGGCGCTCGCCTGTAACTAAGCTACCACAGAGCAAACACTGTCACTTACAACATACGGAACGAGGTGGTGGCGCTCGCCTGAAACTAAGCTACCACAGAGCAAACAGTGTCTCTTACAACATGCGAAACTAGGTGGTGGTGCGCGCCTGTAACTAAGCTACCAGTCCACAGAGCAAACAGTGTCACTTACAACATGCGGAACTAGGGGTTGTGCGCGCCTGTAACTAAGCTACCACAGTGCAAACAGTATCGCTTGCAACATGCGGAACAGGTATTGTTGAACTCAATGACGTCCAAATTCAAAAGAAACCGCTGCTGTACATCGAGTTTGAACCGTCGAGCAAACTCTAAAATGGCGGTGGCTAGTAGCATAAAATAAGAGAACGAAGCTGTTATTTCTCGAGTATTAGAGCAGATATCGTCAAATTTATAATTTATTAACGTAACACTTGAAGCTCCTCGATTTAAATATTATAGTTATTTTTTACTACAGTTCTCCTTTAAAGAAGACTGTCTTGTGTGTGGTTCTGTCTCCATGCTAAGTTGAACCAAAAGCTCTTTCTTATTAATGATCTGACACTCATATGATAGTGTTTAGCCCAATTAAGACTCTACCAAGCTGTGACGGTTGGTTCCCTATAGAAGTTGTTGACATACTTATAATGTCTTTCGTAAGTTCGATCTTATCTTGATTTAGTCTAGACAGTTGTTCGTCGAGCCATACTCTATTATATCTAATTTGTCGAGTCTATCTGTGTGTGACTTGATGAATCTGTCCAAGTCGGCCTTCATGTCTATCTTTGGTTTGATGACGCCAGACTTGATAATAATAATAATATTTAATAACTAGAAGTTACTATCGCAAGGAAAGTGCTGCCTCCATAAGGTATCCCGATGGTTTACAAAGTTCCCTGAATAAAGCGTGAACGTGCGTTCAATTGTGGACGCACTTTCCGGAGGGCACGGGGAGGCACTTACTAGGGAAACTATGGAAAACTGCGCATGTTCTATTTGATTCACGGTAAGAATAACCAGCAGTGGCGTGGTGGCCGGGGGGGCCGGGGGGCCATGGCCCCCCCAACGATGGTTTCAAGAGGGGCGCCGACACGGACGGTGGGCGCCAAAATTACCAAGAAGGGCCTGGATTAGTGTGTAAAATTTAAATTAAAGCGTTCATTTTCTGCACTCAAGAGGGTGAAGACTCGAATTCGTTCGTCCATGGTTCAGGAGAGACTTGAATCGTTGCTTTCAATGACAATCGAGCGTAAAATTTTGCTCAAATGCGATAAAGACCGTCTCATCAACTTGTACGCAAAGCTTTCTCCCGAACTGTCAAAAGCTCTACTTTGACTAATTGACTTGCATTCGGTTAATCGGTTGTCTTTTAAAACTGTTAAGTTAGTGTTATATTATGCTCAACGTGCATAAACTTTAGCCTATAGGCTATAGTATATTCTGACTATACGTTATTGACATTTGACCAGGAACAAAATTATTTTCTAACAGTCTCTCTTCAGTCTCTTCGTTCTTGTAAAACCCTATAAATTTCTAAACAAATTGTAAATCTTGATACAAAAAATGTTGTTTTCTAACCATGGGAATTCTGTAAAATCTTTCCCCAGAACGCAGGAAATGGCATTTCAGAGACTCTAGATTTCAAAAATTTCGGGGGTGCATGCCCCCGACCCGAGGTGCCTCGGTGGGTGACGGAGGTTGTTGGAGAGGTTCCCAGACAGATTGGGCATGAGAGCCGGTGTGTAGGACGAAGCTATCTGCTCCGCCGCTGTCGGACTGTTGGGTGGAGTGTCGGGAAGTGATACAGAGAGGTCGTGACGTCTTCATTGGAGGGTCGGGCCAACTTCGGAAGTGCTCGGCCCACCACCGGAAGCCGTCGGATCATCATCGGAAGAACTTCGGAATCCGTCGGAACGACTTCGGAAGCGGTAGGGGCGACTTCGGAAGTGGTCGGGAATAGTCGGAAGGCTCTCGGGAGTCGTCGGGAGGTGGTCGGGCGTGTCAGAAGGTATTCCTAGGCCATCTCGAAGCGGTAGGGATCTGTCGGAGGGTCGTCAGTGGTTGGTGTCGGCATTCTCTATATTCAAGAAGTATTAATCATTCCGCCGTTCCCCCATTCCACAAAATACACCGTCCGCACCCCGTACCTAACCCCCGGCCGAAAACTCGAACTCGGCTCGAACTCGAACCGAACTCGAACTCGAACGCAACTCGAACTCATAAATTCCCTGGTCTCAGATTTTTTATACATAAACTCCAAAAATAAGCCTGGGCTTCTATTTGTTTAGAAGACCTCTGTTCGGCATATATTGAGAAAGGGTTTATTTTGGGATGATTTATGATAGGAAAAATATATAATCGGTGAATAACATGTTGAAACTAACGCGCACATGTTGAAACTATAGAGAGCCACCTTAACATCAATTTCCAACGTTGAGTTTTTCATGTTACAAGTCTTCAAATTCAGTTTAAAAGTTTTTTTCAAGTCTTATATCTAGTTTTATGGAGTATAAAATATATTTAATATGGTCTCAAAAGAACGTATACATGCACATTGTCGGACTTACATATATTGACTCAATTTAGACAAGTAAGTGACTTTGTAACGTTGCCTTATGTTCGAATTGCTTTATAAAATACTCAAGTTGTTTGTTTTGTTAATAATTGTAAATATAAGTTGTTTGGCAAGGACATTTTAAAGGTTTCCCAATACGCTTTATACAGTAACAGCAGTAGCTTTCCCAACCTCGTACCCAGGGTCTTTCTTCCGTGCTAGGGTCAATCTCCGCTTGGAAAGAGAACTATTCGCACTATTTGCCCAACTATTCGCGTACTATTCGCACTATTCGCGTACTATTCGCACTATTCGTCGACTATTCGCACTATTCGCCGACTATTCGCCGACTATTCGCACTATTCGCCGACTATTCGCACTATTCGCCGACTATTCGCACTATTCGCCGACTACTCGCACTATTCGCGACTATTCTCCTTTTATCAATTACCATTTAATTTGCTATTTAAGGGTTTGTTCAGTGCTGGCAAATAAACAGATTGCCACCTTTACTCAACATCCTTTGGGCTTTGAGTTGACTCCTTTGAAACGCATGTCTCCACTCTTCACTCTCTGATTCTTATTGAATATTGTCCGAATCAGAGTCAGACCGATTTGAACTTATTTGAGCGGCTTCACAGAGTCTCAGACTCTCACATTTATAGACTTGCAGTTCTCATTCTCACAGACAGTTGACTTTATATTTAGCCGAGTCAGTTGACAGTCATTTTCACCGAAAACGTGATTAGTTTTACGCCAACCTTGGCGTAATCGACGGAAATTCTACGCCGAAGATCTTCGGCGTGACATACGAACTTCCCATCGCTTGCTTATGAACTGCCGAAATTCGAGAGTATATGAGAGCCTGTGGACAAGAATCCCGATTGCCCCCGATATTTCGATGACAAACACAATCGCTGTAGACTGTAGTGTATGTTTCTTATTTGTATCGTCCTTAATCGACGGCTGGTGATCCCGCATTCCCGTTGTTAGTTTTGATTTGAAATATGACCGCTCGACCAATGATCAATCAACGTGACGTTGATCAATCAACGTGAAGTTCCATTTGGCAAACGTGTCGCTTGAATGGAAAATTTATAGTCGCGAGGCTTGCTCGTTTCAAGTAAATGTTGTTCGAATTAGACGTATGGCGACATGGCGTTAAAATGGTAACATTGAATTTTGACATTACATGCACTAACCATGTGGCAGAGAAGATCGATCAAGCCAAAGACAGTGCAAAGACAGAAGTAACCATGCGTTCAATCTTCAGAAAAATAATATGGCTTGCCGGCCACATTGGTCGTAAGAATCGAACATATTATTCCGGACTTCCGTAAATACCCGAAGAAACTTTGGAGTATGTTAGCGTTTTTATCAAATGAACGTCACAAAACTTTACGTCACAAAACGTCATAAACTGGTCCACATCCACCCATCCAAAGATCTCGATTCTGTTGGCTTTACATAGTTCGGCGAAGAGGTCTGGACACGAGACATAGTAACGCAAGTCAAGATTAGTGTGCTGCCCCCTGAGGGGGGCAGCAATAATAATATTTAGTGAGGTCCTGTAACATAAACGAAAATACAATGCAATAAAATACGCAACTCAACGATGCGATAGAGTGCAAGCAATAGGCAAAATCTGGAGAAGACTCCGATAAACGTAAGTTTTAATTTTGTTGTGAATTGACTAAATACTAGCGTGTAACTTGTCTATGTTGAGTAAATTTCTTGTTGAGTGAACATTTTTATGTATTCACTGCTATTTGATTGAACAATCATTCCAGGTTTTGAATTTCTAATTCAAGACCTGTAATGTGTGTAAAGTCAGCCCCAATCTCCCCTGTCGATAATCAAATGCCGCCACCAACTTTTAGAATGAGGTCTTGAGTAAGGGGCTGATTACATGGAGAAATTCCAGCCCGGGCTGAGATTTCAGCCCGGCTACTGAGGTATGGTAAATTACGGAGTATGGAAAATCATTTAAATAGTTTTGTTTTTATGCCATATTTGTTACCGCTTGACCGCTTTCGTCACCGTGATTTCTATTCTCCCTCTTTACCATACCTCAGTAGCCGGGCTGAAATCTCAGTAGCCAGGCTGAAATCTCAGCCCAGGCTGAAATTTCTCCATGTAATCAGTCCCTTAGATACCAAAACCGATTGGGAACAATAGAAAATGGGTGTGGTAGGTTTATAAAATATGGCAGCAACTGGCAAGCTCGGTGTTCATGCTGTACTCAACTTTTCCTTTTGTCTTTTCTAATTAGTGCCACGCAATATCTCAGAGAACAAAGGAACATTTTATTTTCCGCCTAGTGGAGATTCGACGTAAGGGGCGGTTTTACACTGGGCGAATATTTTCGCACGAAGCGAATTTCTATATTTAAAATATTTCTGATTAGTTCCAGCTGAGAGCTCATAAGAGGCATTAGGACGTAATTGGACAACCATACTGTAGTTGGGACAAGGAGTGAGTCGATAAGGAGTCTTTGGTGTTCATTTGAGTATTCTAAGACAATAAGCCAGTTCGTAATATGTCGACTGCGCATCAAAATGATGTGTTCGATCTGCGTCGGGATAAAACTTATTTCAATTCATAATATCACGCTAGGAATTCAGTATATAACGAATTTGCAAGTGTAAATAGAAATGCAAATGTATATTGTGCTTTTAGCCTGATGTTATGAATTGAAATTTTTTTTTGAAATTTTTTATCCCGACGCAGAACACGTCATTTTGATGCGCAGTCGACATTACGAACTGGCTTATTAGATAAATTTACCCAAGAGTATTGCATATTGTGGTGATTTCAACATTGACTGGCTATCAAATGAAGGTCAGAAATAGCAGATACTTAAGGTAGCAAGATCCCTCTGAATACATTTTTAATACCATACAATATAACAATTAACCCTTACAACCATTTGATAGAACATATGACAAATAATATTTCCACACAAAAAGGTTGCATAAATTATGCTAATTAGCTGACGAAATGGCCGCCGATTGGTCAAAATCGGGATATACTTCAAACAAGATTTCTCAGGCAGTTTTAGAGATAAGGTCCTGAAAGTTTCTGAGTTTATAGCTTATATACTAATAAGGCATATTCTGGTGGTAGAATTTTCAATATAAACTTTCAGCTATTTTCTGACATGCTTTTTTCTTTTTTTTTCAATTTCCACCACCTAAATTATATTAATTATGTCAGATAATTCAACAAGTATGAATCAGATTCAAAATTCCTACCACCATTCCCTAGATATTCCTGTTAGGAGGCTGTGGTGAAAATTTTATTGAAATATATGGGAAAATGAGGGAGAAATAGTGTTTGTAAAATGGCAAATTTGTTTGAAGTATAAATATTATTATTTTTGTGTGGAAATATTATTTGTCATATGTTCTATCAAATGGTTGAATCATATTCATATATGAATCATATTCTTCAGACCACAAACCGGTGTGGTGTGCCTTAAAATAGATGAGACATGCATTGACATCATAATGTTCGCTTCATAATATGTCTTATATACAGGTTAAAAGAATAAAAGTTTAAAAACTACCAAACGTAATTTTGCACTACAATGTCATCTTCAGGGTTCAAGTTGACCATTAACTAACCTTCGCCTGCACAGCTGCAAAGCTGAGTAATCAAACCGTAAACCTTAATTGCTTAAACAACCTGTTAACAAACATCTTCTATTTGAGAAATGTTGTGGTCGGCCTTTGACGAGTGGTGATATGACGAACTACATAAAGAGATTTTTACGAAGGGTATACACGTTTGCGTAATATAATAGGTACGTGTGTTATGTATTTAGCCGACTCGCTAATTCTAAATCTGTTTTCAGAATTGATAAATATTGATCGAGATAGCGTTCAAAACGAGGGATAGGTGCATGACAAAGTCACGTAAAGCTCGCTAATTATAAGCTTGCATATATAAAGCTTGCTTATAACCATGGGTTGTTTTATAATGCAACCAATAGTCTTGTTTCCTATATGCTACCACCAATCTTTTATTACATAATATACGACAATATATATATATATATATATATATATATATATATATATATATATATATATATATATATATATATATATATATATATATATATATATATATATATATATATATATATATATATATATATATATATATATATATATATATATATATATATATATATATATATATATATATATATATATATATACGTGTAGGTTTTGGTCTACGAAATGCAAAGAGTGCTCAACAACATATAGTTAGAGCAAATAATAGATTTTCGCTTACCTCAAAACTGGTCTGCTACAACTTGTTTCATCTGTAAAAGAATCTTCAGGAAAAGAATCTTAATATATATATATATATCACACATGGCCGTCAAATTAACTAAGATAAAATAATTAAATAATTACAGAAAAATAGATTAAAAAGTACTGAAATAGTTTGTCATATAAGCTGCTTGGAATGCTTTTAAAGTTTCGCTGGTCCTGATTTTAAGCTCAATAGTGTTATACAATTTAGCCCCATTGTATCGGAGGTGTTTTCTTGATATTTTAAGTCTTCTATTTGGTAATGCAAGATCACGTCTAACAGAAGAACGAGTCACCCTATTGTTGTTTACATAGGAAAACATATTACATATATTGAGGTGTTAAACAATGGAGGGCTTTATATACATATGTACTTATGTAGCTGTACGGAAATGTATTCTATCTACAAATGGCATGATATTTAATATTTTAAAAATTTCCTTTGTGTGTGCCCTATATTGTTTATCCAATATAAGTCTAACTGCCCGTTTCTGGAGTTTAAACAGTTTGTCCACATTTGCAGATGCACCCATTTGGGGTGAACAATAGTCCAACTGTGATTGAATATTTGCTTGGTAAAAAGCTTTTCTTGCTTCCAATGGTAAGAATTGTTTTATCCGTCTCAATAAGGCAATATTGCGGCTGAGGCTTTACAGCCGTTTCATGCACATGAGTTTTCCATGATCTGTTGTCAACATATACTCCAAGAAGTTTTTCACAATCAGTATTACTAAGCTAGGGGAACATCGTTCAACTTTATCATCAAGTCTGTTTTATCCATCGTTGAGGCTTTTTGAGAGGTAGTAATCAGCATAGCCTTTGTCTTTCCAGTATTTATTGCCATATTGTTATCAGCACACCAATTTGCCACTCTTTCCAAGTCAGTATTAAGATTCTCTTCAATTTCAATTAAAGATTTTCCACTTGTATGTAATATTGTATCATCAGCAAACATGTCAGCATCTGACTTAGAAGTAATAAGTGGCAAATCGTTTATAAAAACAATAAACTGCAGGAGTGGACCCAATCATCCAATATGGATCCCTGAGGAACTCCATTTTTCACAGACAATTTTTCGGACTGACTTCCCATAAAATTGACACACTGTGTTCTGTCTGTCAAATATGAAGTAAACCATCGAATCGTTAGATCATCACAGTGATATAGCCTTAGTTTTTCAAGAAGAATTGTGTGACTGACAAGATCAAAGGCCTTTTGCAGATCCAATAAAACGACACCATTTAATTCACCTTTTTCCATATTTTCAGTCCAGATATCGATTAGTTGAGCTAAGGCTGTTTCGCACGAGTGTAGATGTCGACTGCAGTATGTAAAAGACGATGGGTTGTAAGGAATTTGTAGAAGTGATTAAAAACATGTCGTTCAATTATCTTGGTCACAGCATCCAAAATTGAGAACGGTCGATAGTTATTCTTGTCATATAGATACTTTCTTTCTTGTGAATGGGACAGACTTTAGCTGTTTTCCATTGAACTGGAAAAGTACCTTGAGTGAGACATTTATTAAACAGATTTGTGAGTGGAACTGAGATAACAGGTGCTGCTAACTTGAGGAGTCTAATTGCACTAACACCACCAAGACCAGTGGCCTTGTTCGTCTGTAATCCTTCAAGTTGTTTTTGAATACATGACACAGTCATCTCAGGTATTGAGAATGAAGTTCCTGGTTCCAATTTAGAGTTAATAAAGTTTTCCAGTTCAATATTACTATAACTAGATCCAGCTTCAGATGAAACATACTGATCAGCAACTGTGGTAAATATCTGTTAAAATATTTGCAATCTCGAGTGGATCTGACTCTACAATGTTATTTTCCAGTAAGGAAACTGAAGTGTTCTTTTGATCTTTTGAAACTAAATCCCTTAGATATTTCCACAGTCTTTTCGAGTCTCCTTTGCCTGCTGTTATATAATTGTAATAGAAGTCCTTTTTAGCTTTACGATTCAAATTTACACTCCTATTTCGCCATATCCTGTAATTTTCAAAATCACCAATGCATTTAAACTTATCTCGTTTAGCAATGGCTTCCAGTAACTCTTGATTGAGGAAATCAGGTTGTTTTTGTCGTTTGACTCTTTTCTCAATTAGTGGAACATGTATGTCTACCATATTAAGGAAAAGTGTATATACCAAGTTGAAATGACATGATTGATATCATCAAACGAATCTATAATAGACCAAGGAACTGCCTCAAGATCCTTAAGAAAGTTTTTGATATTCAGAGTTTTAAATGATCTAAACTTAATACAATGTTTTTTACCAAAACCAGATTTATAAGAAACACTTGTTGGGTAGTGGTCACTCATTGCAATTTTATAAACTTTAGTTGCTCTAATTTTGACTGGATTTGAAACATAGACAAGATCAATTAATGAGCTGGATTTCTCGGTGACTCGAGTAGGCATTTCAATGACTTGTTGCAGATTTAATAACTCCATTGACTCGATCCACAACGATGCTTCAGAATCTGATTGCAACAGGTCAATATTAAAATCACCCATTACAATCATCTCTTTGTTTTCTGAGTAGGCTTTTTCCAGTTGTTCTTCAAAAATGTCTTGCCAAGTTGTCAAATTATAATTTGGAGGTCTATATGCAGTACATATGAGTAATCCAGGAGAGTTTTTATTTAAAACTTCTATCCATAATGATTCAATTTGATGAGTAGGTGTTCCCGAATTTTCCAGATCATATCTTCTTTTATAGACGATGGGGTTTCTGATATAAACAATAATTCCCCCATCTTTGGTATTTGATCTGTCCTTTCGTTCTTTGCAAGTATAATTGTTTATTAAGATCTGTTTTTCATCAATAGTATCATTAAGCCATGATTCAGTTATACCAAGAATATCACTTTCATTATCAGGGTTTAGAACCATCCTCAGTTGATCTAATTTCCAATGATTTGCTTGAGTAGGTGCAAGACTTCTAAAATTCCAATGACTGATTTTTAAACCATTGGGCATATCTCCAGATAAAATTGGAAGTGAAGGATCAACATCAGACTCAGTATTTCCAAAGTACATATGATCAGCAGCATTCCCAGTCATATATTAAATCTAAGTCCTAAACAATAGGAAATGAGTCATTTGGAAATTCTTTAGACTCAATTTTAGTTTGTTTGTCGGCATTTTGGGTTTAAAAATAGAATCTGTGGGCTATACGTACGGCATTCTGTTATATATGTTTTGTTTTGAATATATGTTTTGTTATTTGTTATATATGTTTTATAACTGCATGCATCACGTTTTCATAATTGCATGCGAAATTTTGTTACGTACAGGATGGGCTGATTTTCACTTTTAGATAATTAAATATGCTGATTTTTTTTTCCAACATCCGTTGTCTTGTTTTGCTGTTTTGAAAATGAAATTAATTTATGCATAACACGAACGAAAGAGTTTGATTTCGATCGTACATGTATCAATGATTTCGATCATAAATATAGAATATCAGGCAACTTTGCTAGTATAGATGATATAAAAGTGTTGTGCTGCATATAGGTAGTGTAGAAATACATACCTATAAAAGGTTGGTGTACTTCAGAAATAGTGTGTAGGAGGACTTATACGTTTCCAACGAAGACCTTTCCAACATTTCGCTCGAAATGTTAGACTCGATTTAACTTTCTTAGTACTAGTCTTCGAACCAGCTCGAACTTAATGATCTATTTATAAACCACTGAACTTTTTTATCAAGGAAGATGCCTATGGTGTGGGTGCATCCGGAAATACGAACTCAACAAATATATATTTGTTTTGGATGCATGACGAATCATTTAGATTTTGTAGTATAACACACGTTATATTCACTTCGAAATTAAACATATCTAGGCATGCAACATACTGCTTGGTAAATTAAACCAAACGTTGCAGGTAAGTTTAACGTTTGTTATATTATTATACAAGTTTTTGTTATTATTTAAGGTAAATAATATATAGCGCCCATGTATATATGCGAGTATACTCGAATTCACGATAGCTATGATCGGGCCGTCACTCAACTCGAGTGGTACTAAAAAGTGTCCGGAATTGACAGTGTTCTATTCCTTATCAGGTCTTCTAAAATTCTGTCAACAGCATAGTATGTTTTTGGTCAGATTATTTGTGGTTTTATGAAGTCATTGTTAATCGAGGTTTGGTATGCCGTGAAAGAGGCGAAATTCTTTGTTCACGTTTATGCAAATTTTGCATGACGACGGTTACCGAACATATATTGTATTTTTGGTATGACAATTTAAGTAAGGAAATAAATTTGAAAACCTGGATAATTAAAGAACCATAATTTCTATACGTTGCTACAAGTTTAGGAATTTCAAAACAACTTGTACTCGGAATACTCGGAATAATAATTTAGATTCCGGATTAAAAATATATACTCACTACTCACTTGAGATTCCGGATTCAAAATACTCAATTTAGATTTTGGATTAAAAATAGTCACTTTAGATTTTGGATTAAAAATACTCACTTTAGATTCCAGATTCAAAATACTCACTTTATTTTCAAGATTCAAAATACCGCTTTATAAAACGAACTGACCATGGTGATTGGTAATAAGTTTAGAACGTTCTGAAAACTAAACTGCTTATTTATAAACACATTTACCAAAATCTAATAATGGCGTAATGTTGGAGCAAAGGATGAGAAAAAGAAATGAATTCTTAGAAGAACTGTTTAATGCATTTCGGCAGACAACTTATCAAGTGCTACGTCTGCTGATACACTGAAACGATAGGAAAGTGACACTTAAAATAGTAACAGACTGAAAACAAAGTCCTTTTGTCTGCATAGTATTGGATCAAGGAACTTAATTAAAATGGATTTTTTATGCGCATTGTGCCGAATCCTATTCAGATGATAATTTTATAATTCTTAATAAATGCCGCTCATTGTTCCAACTAAAGGTGATGGAATCCATTTTAATTAAGTTCCTTGATCCAATACTATGCAGACAAAAGGACTTTGTTTTCAATCTGTCACTATTTTAAGTGTCACTTCCCTATAGGGGTGACTTTCCATATAAATATGCGCTCTAAGTTTCAGTTTATCAGCAGACGTAGCATTTGATAAGTTGTCTGCCGAAATGCATTTTAAGTTGTCTTAAAATGACGTAGCATTTGATAAGTTGTCTGCCGAAATGCATTCAAATGCATTTAAATGCTCTTTTATTTTAAGCCTATTTATTTCTCAAATATTTAAACAGTTCTTCTAAGAAATCATTATTTTTCTCATCCTTTGCTCCAACATTACACCATTATTAGATTTTGGTAAATGTGTTTATAAATAAGCAGTTTAGTTTTCAGAATGTTCTAAACTTATTACCAATCACCATAGTCAGTACGTTTTATAAAGCGATATTTAAATTTGTCACCACGACAAAGTCACTATTTTGATTCAAAATACTCACTTTAGATTTTGAATTCAAAATACTCACTTTAGATTTTGGATTCAAAATACTAACTTCAGATTCCAGATTGAATATATACTAGATTTTTTATTAGAAATACTCACTTCAGATTCCATATTCAAAATACTCAATTTCGATTCCAGATTCAAAATGCTGACGTACATTAGATTTTGGATTCAAAATACTCACTTTAGATTCAAACTACTCACTTTAGATTTTGGGTTAAAAATACTCACTTTAAATTTTGAATTAAAAATACTCACTTTACATTACGAACTCAAAATAGTACACACTTTATATTCTAGATTCAAAATACTCAGCTTAGATTTTAGATTAAAAATACTCACTTTTCGATTCCCGATTAAAAATACTCACTTGAGATTCAGGATTCTAAATATTCACTTGATTTTGAATTCAAAATAGTTGAATTCCGACTTCAAAATACTCACTTTAGATTAGGAATTCAAAATACTCACTTTAGATTCTAGATCAAAATACTAACTTTAGATTTTGGATTCAAAATACTCACTTTAGATTTTGGAATTAAAATACTCACTTTAGATTTTGGATTCAAAATACTCACTTTAGATTCTGGATTAAAAATACTGATCAGTTTAGATACCGAATGCAAAATACTGACTTTAGATTTTGGATTCAAAATACTGATCAGCTCAGTTTAGATACCGAAATCAAAATGCTCACTTTAGTTTCAGGATTCAAAATACTCACTTTTCGATTCCCGATTAAAAATATAACTCACTTTAGATTCTGGATTCAAAATACTCACTTTAGATTCTGTATACTCACTTTAGATTTTGGCTACTCATTTTAGATATGATACTCACTGTAGATTTTGGATTTAAAATACTCGCTTTAGATTCTGGATTTAAAATACTCACTTTAGATTCTGGATTTAAAATACTCACTTTAGATTCTGGATTCAAAATACTCACTTTAGATTCTGGTTTCAAAATACTCACTTTAGATTCTGGTTTCAAAATACTCACTTTAGATTCTGGATTTAAAATACTCACTATAGATTTTGGATTCAAAATAATAACTTTAGATTCTGGATTCAAAATACTGATAAGTTTAGATACCGAATTCAAAATACTCACTTTAGTTTCAGGATTCAAAATACTCACTTTTCGATTCCCGATTAAAAATATAACTCACTTTAATTAGATTCTGGATTCAAAATACTCACTTTAGATTCTGTATACTTTAGATTTTGGCTACTCATTTTAGATATGATACTCACTGTAGATTTTGGATTCAAAATACTCCCTTTAGATTCTGGATTCAAAATACTCACTTTAGATTCTGGTTTCAAAATACTCACTTTAGATTTTGGAATTAAAATACTAACTTTAGATTTTGGATTCAAAATACTCACTTTAGATTCTGGATTAAAAATACTGATCAGTTTAGATACCGAATGCAAAATACTCACTTTAGATTTTGGATTCAAAATACTGATCAGCTCAGTTTAGATACGAAATCAAAATGCTCACTTTAGTTTCAGGATTCAAAATACTCACTTTTCGATTCCCGATTAAAAATATAACTCACTTTAATTAGATTCTGGATTCAAAATACTCACTTTAGATTCTGTATACTTTAGATTTTGGCTACTCATTTTAGATATGATACTAACTGTAGATTTTGGATTCAAAATACTCCCTTTAGATTCTGGATTTAAAATACTCACTTTAGATTCCAGATTCAAAATGCTCACTTTAGATTCTGGATTTAAAATACTCACTTTAGATTCTGGATTCAAAATAATCACTTTAGATTCTGGCTTTAGATTCTGGATTTAAAATACTCACTTTAGATTCTGGATTTAAAATACTCACTTTAGATTCTGGATTCAAAATAATCACTTTAGATTCTGGCTTTAGATTCTGGATTTAAAACACTCACTTTAGATTCCAAATTCAAAATACTCACTTTAGATTCCAGATTCAAAATATTCAGTTTAGATTCCAGATTTAAAGTACTTACTTTAGATTCCAGATTCAAAATACTCTCTTTAGATTCTGGATTCAAAATAATCACTTTAGATTTTGGATTCAAAATAATCACTTTAGATTCCAGATTCAAAATATTCACTTTAGATTCCAGATTTAAAATATTCACTTTAGATTCTGAATTCAAAAATACTCACTTTAGATTTTGAATTAAAAACACTCACTTTAGGTTCTGGATTAAAAATACTCACTTTAGATTCCATAATAAAAAATATTCACTTTAGATTTCGGGTTAAAAATACTCACTTTAGATTTCGGGTTAAAAATACTCTCTTTAGATTCCATAATAAAAATATTCACTTTAGATTCTGAATTCAAAAATACTCACTTTAGGTTCTGGATTAAAAATACTCACTTTAGGTTCTGGATTCAAAATACTCACTTTAGATTCTGGATTCAAAATACTCACTTTAGATTCCAGAATAAAAATACTCACTTTAGATTCTAGATTCAAAAGTATAAAAATTCCGTAAAAAAATGTTTCACTGATTCGTCGTCATTCAAGTCTCTTTTTTCACGATTTTCTACCGTATTATAATTACATTCTTGAGGTCAAAAAGCATAATCATACCTCTTTTAATAATGCGGGTCTATTCTGTATATATGCTGCAGTATATTTGTATGAATATGAATTTATAGTGTCTATGTATATATGTTTGTATATTAAAGTATAAGCGGTAAAAATTGACGCCAGGAAGTATAATCAGTGCAGCAAGAGTTAGGGACATTAAGCAACACGTTTTCGCGCAACGCCAAACGTCAAATAGCCGTTTCACGTTTCACGTCTGTCGTTTGCTAAATTTGTGTTAAGCTCCCAGTCTCCTGCACCAAGATGGTGGTATCAAATTCTGGACTTGCGGCTAAATATAGAGGAATCGCACCGTCCATTTTATAGTAGATTGCACCAAGTCCTCAATATACGTTGTAGTGATTAGGTCATAGTAATTACAGTTAGTATATTAGTATTATCAGTATTAGGGATATTTTTGAGGTTTCCTGGACTTAGCTAATACTAATCAAGATACTAACCCTAATACTAACCCTATAATACCATGTGAACCCAATAGTATCCGCAGTACTAATACTAACCCTGATTCTAACCCTAATACTAACCCTAATACAACCCTAATACTAATCCTAATACAACCAACCCTAATACCAGGGGCTCTGGAAGTAGCGGGTGTCCGGGTGTCCGGACACCCGCAGTTTCTGAACTTTAAATTTTTGCATATTTTAAACAAATTGATAATTGGTGTTGTTGACGCGAAGTACATCTTTTCGCTTTTTTATACACAACTATTTTACATAATTATTATAAGGTGACGCATTGTATGCAACAAACAGCCACGGAGACATTTTAGAAGCTATCTGCAACTCTTCACAAATTGTTTAGTGTATATTGTTCAATAATAAAAGTTCTTGAAGTTGTTGTCATGTTATCTTGTATGTTATGTATATATAGTTATCTATTATATTATCTGAAGGGGCCCTGTTTATGGCATTCTGTGAGACGCACGCGGGACACCCACAACATTGAAAAGCTTCCAGAGCCCCTGCCTAATACTAACCCTAATACTAACCCTAATACTAATCCTAATAATAACCCTAATACTAACCCTAATACTAATCCTAATAATAACCCTAATACTAACCCTAATACTAATCCTAATAATAACCCTAATACTAACCCTAATACTAATCCTAATAATAACCCTAATACTAACCCTAATACTAACCCTAATATTAATACTAACCTTAATACTAACCCTATTATACTAACCCTATAAATACTAAACCTAATACAAGACAAGAATTTATTAAAAACCATAATTTATATTAACAGATTGAGTAATTGACAGATGTGTTAGTACGTATAGATATGTATCCTTATACCTATAACCAACTGTAATATAAGCCAACTGTAATAACCAAAAGGCTAGACTGGACAGTTAGCTGATTATAGATAATTAACCCTAATACTACTGTATACCTAATATTAACCCTAATACTAACCCTAATACTAACTCTAATGTACTACCACCCCCGTAATTAATATAACCTGCTTACAGTCCTATAACCTAATGGGTACTATATCCTAAGACTTGGTGTAATATACTATAAAATGGATAGTGCCATTCCTCTATTTAGCCGCGAGTAATTCTGGAATGTGTGTTGTTTTCCTCAAACGTTCATGTGGTTAACAGACTTGAATGGTCACAAAACTATGATATATATATAACCTTATTAGATAAATGGAATTGAACCCGCGACCCTGCGATGCTAGTGCATATATATATATATATATATATATATATAATATATATATATATATATATAATATATATATATATATATATATATATATATATATATATATATATATATATATATATATATATATATATATATATATATATATATATATATATATATATATATATATATATATATATATATATATATATATATATATAAATTGTAGATATAATATAAAGACAAGACATCACTTGTCTTGTCATTTATTTATGTGGAACTCCTTATAAGGAAGTGAAAAGTCGTTTTGGGTGATCTGTTTGAATAGAACAATACTATTTGGGCAATATTTTCCCAAGCAGTCATTGGCGATTTGTGATCTGGCGAACTACATAAAGAGGTTTTTAGGAAGGGTATACACGTTTGCGTAATATAATAGGTACGTTTGTTATGTATTTAGACACGCTAATTCCAAATCTGTTTTCAGAATTGAAAACGGTTAAATATTGCTCACGTTCAAAGTATACGACGAAGTGGCCGGATCGGCTGGCTGACTGCCGACTAATTTCTAAGTACATAAACCGTTTTTAGACGCATACGTTATTCCAAATCTGTTTTCAGAATTAAAATCGAGTAAATATTGGCCGAGATATTAACGGAATTCAAAATCTACGTACGACGAACCCAATACAAATACGCGGTCTGGGCACTGGGGACCATGGATGGGGGAAAAGAAACTCTAGGGGTGGGGTGGAGACGTGGAGTTCGTATTTCTAGTATGTGTGTAATATGTAATCCCCTCGCAAAGCGAGGTCGCGAAGCGATGGTGATAATCTCGCCGCGGCAGGGATCCATTTCTCACGAATAGTTTGTATATATATATATAGTGTATATATACAAATATATATATATATATATATAAAGCGTGTTTGTCATGTTTGCCTATATATAATACTTCGGGTTCATTACGTCATAGTTTGTCATAATCATTGTGAGTGGGTGTTGCGTCATGCGTTAAGCGTGGGTGTATTGTTTGTCGGTAGGTCTATTGTTCGTTGGTGTGTGCGAAGAAGTCTTTTGTATGGTGTTGGTAAATATTGTTGTGATCTGTTAAGTAGTTTATGTTCCAAGTTGGAATACCAACTTTCTAATGTAAGTCGCTGTTTGTAGTTTGTATTAAATGCGATACATTCAGCGTCAATATCGTGTTTTGTTTGTACGTGGTGTTCAGCTATGTGACTAGTCCTGTCCCCGTTTCTAGTAGCTCGTTTCTAGTAGCTCGTGTGTTAAAGACAATACATTCAACCGAGTCCGAGTTTGTACGTGGTGTTCAGCAGTGAGCTCTCAGCCTATATATGTATATAGAGAGAGCTCACTGGTGTTCAGCTATGTGATTAGTCCTGTCCCCGTTTCTAGCAGCTCGTTTGTGTTCAACTAGTTTGATTTTTAGTTTCTGCCGGTTTCACCAATATAAGTGTCCTGGCAGTCGGCGCATTTGATCTTTCGTGAGGCTGTTCTTTGTCTTTCACGTTAGTCAGTATATGTCGCAAAGTAGTCATAGGTTTGTGTGCTACACGTATGTTCTAAGGTCGTAAAATACGTGCAATAGTCTCTGATGTACCTTTAATGTATGGTATTTAATTGCTGTTGTTACGGTTGTACTGCTGTTGGTCTCGTTGGTCTCGTTGATATATTGTAGTTGTTCCGTTCAATAAAGTTAGTATTATAGTTGTTTTTGCGAAACGCGCGCCGAAGATAGTCGTTTTCGTTGCGCAGAGTTTCGGGTGAATCGCAAATAAGTTGTGCTCGTCTTGTCAAAGTGTTGATGGTTGTTGCTTTGTGTACCGTTGGGTTGTAAGATGATTCGTCCAGTAGTCTATAATAATAATAATAATAATAATAATAATAATAATAATAATAATAATAATAATAATAATGTTTACTATTTATATAGCGCAAATTAGCATGTGTATATATGATCAAATGTGCTTTACAACATCGACAATTTATTCTATTACATTCAGTACCTAGTACCCAGTACCCCAATCAATCAACCTTAGCTATTTATGTTTACAGTTTTTATCATCATTAGTTTTCCTAACTATTTATCCTAACCTGTCAATTTCCCTGTGGGCGGAAACCGGAGAACCCGGAGAAAACCCACGACTTTCGGTAGAGTATTGACCAACTCTTTTCACGTGCAATCAAATTGTCCGAGCACAGGATAGGAACTCTTGACCTCAGATCAGTGGGTGGGAGGCAGTGGCCCTGACCACTAGACCACCGAAGCCCCATCAGTGTGTGTTGGTTTTCTGTAAACACTAGTCGTTATAGTTTGTTCTTGTCACGTGTTACCAAATAGTCTAGAAAAGGAAGAGCTCCATTCTCCTCAATTTCTTTAGTATGTCACAGTTCTGTTCGTTAACATGTTTATGAGAATCGTCGACGTCGTCTTCATGTAGCGCAGTAATGGTGTCGTCAACGTATAGCGAAACCAAAAAGGTAATGTTTCATGTTTTTGTAGGTTGTGAGTGCGCGTTCCTCTATGGCTTGCATCACAATCTCAGCAACCACAACTGAGACTGGAGATCCCATAGCTGTCTCGTGTACTAACTGCATATGTAGACTGTAGTGTGTGCCGTTATATTGAAAATAAGTGGAGGTCAAACAAAGCGTAAGTAATTCAATAATGTCGTCAGTGGGTAAAGGAAATGCGTCGGCAGATCGTTCAATAGTAGTTTACGTGCATTGTATAGACAGTTGAAGTGGAATACTGGTAAACAGTGATTTCACATCAAAAGACACAAGTTTAAAGTTATCTGCTATTTGTGCTGTTTTGATGGCGTTGATAAAGTTTTCGGTAGATTGAAGTTTGTGTTGTGATTTGTTTGTTCATAACAACAGTTACGCGTCCTTTGTCTGCGGGCAGTACCAGTATCGTCGTTTTTAAGTCGTTGCATGCACATGCGACCCATAGTTTCTTTCTGTGGGTCTCCTACTTACGAACTCTCCAAATACCTAACAACTTTACTTCAACCACTAACAAACAAATCACAACACAAACTTCAATCTACCAAAAACTTTATCAACGCTATCAAAACAGTACAAATACCAGACGACTTTAAACTTGTGTCTTTTGATGTAAAATCACTGTTTACCAGTATTCCACATCAACTGGCTATACAATGCATGGAAACTTCTATTGAACGATCTGCCGACACATTTCCTTTACCCACTGACGACATTATTGAATTACTTACGCTTTGTTTGACCTCCACTTATTTTCAATATAACGGAACACACTACAAACAGTTACACGGGACAGCTATGGGATCTCCAGTCTCAGTTGTGGTTGCTGAGATATTGTTAACAAGCCATAGAGGAACGCGCACTCACAACTTACAAAAAAAACAACTCATTTGCCATTTGGTTTCGCTACGTTGAAGACACCATTACTGCGCTTCATGCAGAAGACGACGTCGACGATTTTCCATATGGACTTATAGTACGTATTCCATATAAGGTCATAACGGACGGGACTGGGAAGAGCAAATACGTTGCCCTAACGAGCATATACGTTGCCCTAACGAGCAAATACATTGCCCTCGTACCAGCCCACTGGATGCGGATACGTAACACGTTACGATATGTTCGATTATCCGCTCTTTCTAAGAAAATTACGTTCGCTCGCCGGATAAGCTGTACGCATATTGTAAACAGATAATTTACCTTTGTTTTAACATATATTGTAGCTTTGGGAGTTGATTATTTCTCAAGAAAACGTTCGTCGAAGATAGCCGAAAGTTCGTTTACAAGATGGTATCCGTAATACGAAAATTATATTTTTGGGCATGTTCGATTACCCGCTTTCAAAGAGAACTACGTTAGCTACCAGGATAAGCTGTATCTATGTTGTAAATAGATCATTTAACTTTAAAAGAATATATTCTATAGCTTTGTGGGAGTGTTAGGACCTTTGTTGTTTTGGGGTCGGTTACAATCTAATTTGGAGGCTGGTACGAGGGCAATGTATTTGCTCGTTAGGGCAACGTATATGCTCGTTAGGGCAATGTATTTGCTCTTCCCAGTCCCGTCCGTTATGACCTTATATGGAATACGTACTATAAGTACCTATCCGATTTTCACAAACATGTTAACGAACATACAATTGTGACATACAATTTACTAAAGAAATTGAGGAGAATGGTGCTCTTCCTTTTCTAGACTCAAGAACAAACTAAGGACTAGTGTTTACAGAAAACCAACACACACTTAGACTACTGGACGAATCATCTTACAACCCAACGGTACACAGCAACAATCAATACCTACATTAAAGGTACATCAGAGACTATTGCGCGTATTTTACGACCTTACATGCACATACGAGTGTAGCCCACAAACCATGACTACTTTGCGAAATATACTGACTAACGTGAACTAAGACAAAGAACAGCCTCACGAAAGACAGGGTGCAGCAGTATATTGGTGAAACCGGCAGAAACCTAAAAATCAGACTAGTTGAACACAAACGAGCTACTAGAAACGGGGACAGGACTAGTCACATAGCTGAACACCATGCGTACAAACAAAACACGATATTGACGCTGAATGTATCGCCTTTAACACAAACTACAAACAGCGACTTGCATTAGAAAGTTGGTATACCAACTTGGAACATAAACTACTTAACAGATCACAACAATTACCAACACCATACAAAAGACTTCGCACACACGAACGAACAATAGATCTACCGACAAACAATACACCCACGCTTAACGCATGACGCAACACCGACTCACACTAATTATGACACAAACAAACTATTAAGTAATGAACCAGACGTGTATATATAGGCAAACGTGACAAACAAACGTGACAAACTTTACTTGACTCTGAAGATGACCGCCGCTGAGGCAACAACCTGGACGATCAATTTCATACATCTAATAATAGGTAGGTGTGTTATGTATTTAGACTCTCTAATTCCAAATCTGTTTTCAGAATTGAAAACGGTTAAATATTGATCGAGATTCAAAATAGTATACGACGAAGCGGCTGGACTGGCTGACTGATTGCCGAATAATTTCTAAGTGCATAAACCGTTTTTACGAAGGGTATGCACGTTCTCGTAATATAATAGACATGTATGTTAGTGTATTTAGACTCGCTAATTCCACAACTGTTTTCATAATTAAAATCGAGTAAATATTGGCCGAGATAACGTTCAAAATCTACGTACGACGAACGGCCTTTTGGGTTGTTATCGACAGACGGCCTTTTGGGTTGTTAACTACGGCCGGCTTTTGGGTTGTTATCGACAGTGGGGTCGGCTGTTCCATTCTATAATCCGATTGGCTTGTAAATTAATTCAGCCGAGTACAATTTATTCATCTAAATCTGAATGCTGTCAAATTTTACAGCAAATTGGAAGTGATAGCTTTCGCTAAATTGGATATATGCTTCTTCATACCTTTTGTAAGAGATAACTATGGATGTATGGCCTACTAATGCCGACATGAACAACTCTGATGAGCATTGAACATTTCTCAGTTATTTAGGTCAACAAAGTAGACAAAGGAAATGGAACAAATACCACAAAAATTATCATATCTAAACACCCAGAAATTCTGGGTGTCATGTGACCAGCCGATCCCAGGGCCATTTTCGCCTTTCCGCCATGGCAAAATGCCACGAGGTTGGGTTACATGATCGATCCCTGCCACGGGCACTGAGAATCATGGATGGGGAAAAGAAATTCTAGGGGTGGGGTGGGGTGGGGGGTTGTTGTAGAAAAGGCGTGTAATATATGTGTAAATGGTAGGACCGGCTAGGACCATTCGGTATGTTCCGGGTACGCCTTTTATGTGAGGTAAAGGCACATGTCTCTACAGGCCGACAATTATGTATTTATGTCTGGCAAAAAATTCAGCAGTAAAACCTCGTTCACTTTGGCGCCGGCTTATACAAAAGATGGACTGACATCATCGTGGGAGAATTGCTGGAATGATAATGTTACTTTCTGGAATGATATAGCTTTTATAAAGACATATATGGCACATGTGAAGAAATGTTTCTTTTACTACAAGGATACTGAATATATATATATATATATATATATATATATATATATATATATATATATATATATATATATATATATATATATATATATATATATATATATAATGACGACTGAAGCGGCTAGCTATTAATACGGTAACGTTTTCGGCCTTCATGTTTCCATGGAGTCTATTTTTGTTTTGTTTTAAAGAAAGGAAGGTTTTTTAAACCTCATTATACGTCTTCTATGTATCTTTACTTCCATATGAAATGAAACTAACTTTACTCTTTAGCTTTTTATAAAGACAAACTCGTGAAACGTTCCACATGGCACATCACTGGCTATTTCGCAGTTATGCTTCTAAAAATAAAAGTATATCTAATAGTTTAACATGCAACAAATATGTCCGACAAACAACATAAGTCCTAAAATGGCAATGGATCGTTTAAAAACCGATATATTCAAAATAATAATACCTCGCAACTCATTAAGCTATTTAACAGGTATTCACTTACCAATTCAATTTTAAAAAGGCGCCGACTAATTAGTCGAGTCGTTCGTTAACAATTTATGAATTGACTGTATCAACAAACGAGCGTTTAGTTTAACAATAAAAACTGATGCAACTATATACGTGGGAGGTATAAAATAATGTACAGCAGTCTACAGTCTGTATTAACTAGACTGAGCAGCTGGGTCAAGGTTGTTTGGCGACATTACGCGGTATTTCTCGCCATATTCTGAAGGTAATTCATATTTTGCAACCCGAGCTGTGATATTTCAATGGAAAAAGAACTATTCAATCTTTTAAAGTCGGTTAAATGTTTCTTTTAACTATAATGTTCCAGACGATTTTCTAAGATGAATCATGCCGTTTTGCAGAAATTCATTGACTTTCCGTGTATATAAAACAAAGTGTAAACCACATTGATATACACTATTAATTGCTGTAATCCTGCACGAGCACGGAAGACATGAAAACAATTTATGAAATTTCATGGGGCAGTACTAGGTGACTAGCATGCAAAAACCACCAACCTTCATTGGGAAAGTTACAGATGTTCTAACTATCTAAATGCCGTGCAGCTCTGCATGTCGTTGTGTTGGCAGGTAATATAGTGGACGGTTCGTCGGCATGTGGACCATAAACAAACATATATGTTTGGCCAGGTCAAAAAGAAAACAAAATAGAAAACCGTTCTTGACCTTGAAATTGTTTCATGACACAATACGGTAATCTTTTTGTAAAACACGATATATGAAACCGCCAATTAAGGGATAGAGTCCAACAGTGGTGTCTAGTCATCTTGCAATTCATGTGCGTCCGGTTGATTACCGGAAGGGTTCCGGTGATTCATAAGTAGATATCTGTCAGGATTATACGGCACAAGAATGGGGTTGAAAAGGTATTAGTGGTCATGCGATTTACACAAAGTAAATGACAAAGTAACTTTTATCGTACATGACGGAACAACAGTTATCGAGTGCAACATGCTAGGTCTAGGGCCTGTCTAGCCTGGTTATGGAGGATTATGAACTTTAGAGACACATATATGCGCATGTCCAAATTGAGCAAAAACCGAGCCTCTATAACCACACACAGACAGGCTCTATAGCAAATCTACAGTAAACTCACATTATAAATCGTGTTACTGATGCAGTATCAGTTAATTATATTCATTATCCGTGTACATTAAAGGCCAAGACACGTGGTAAAATATTAATACACGCAACACTTCACAAAATTCGCGAAAAACAAGGTGAACACACGATGAAACGCCGTTTGCGCAACATTGTGTGTGACATTGCGCGCAGTGTTGCAGGTGGTGGACACACGATGCGGAAATTGTTACTTGCAATGTCGCAGCTGAAGTAGAACTCGATTCTAGTTCAACAATAGGCTGGATACATTGTGGAATTCGGTCATTGCATGCAATACTGTGACACGGGAAAAATAATATATAACTTGGAAATGCTTGGTAAGATAGATTTAGTGACTCGCCGCTTTCATTTATTTATTAAATTTTGTGGAAGTTTTATTAGAATTAACCGATCCGAAATGATCGATTATATCGGGTTGCACCCGAGGGAACACATAATATTCATTTCATGGTCTCAATAATATTCACGATAACTATCTTCAAATCCAGGCTACCGTATGTTTTTTTCGTAGTTTACTGGTAGGCCAGGGTCATGCGTATTGCGCAACCTTTACACTGTTTGTAACCCCACAGCATAGTGTAGTGTTACTAAATTTGTCTATATCAGTTGGGAGATCTCCCAACTCAGAATGTGCTGCCTTTCAATAACAGCAGTAAATGGTAAGACGTTCGAATAACTTCTTCTCGAATAACGACGTTAAAACGTAGCTTTAGACAGTAATTGAACATTTCAATCTGGGGACGGTCTCCCGTCTCCGTTTACCGCAACTTTCAACTCGTCATATGAACTGGCTTACCTCAATAAAAAAGCCAATTTAGGTTTAGAGTAAATTCTACAATGTGTATATGGCTATATATCTATCAGGAGCCAACCTCGTTCAATTTGTTCCACAAAATTAGATATAAAACGTAAACTTTATCAAGAAATATAAAAAATAATGTGTGGGCAGCAACCAAAAAAGTAGTTTAATCAGATATATGGTATATGGGACAAAGAAATATACCCGGTGAACACCTTTGTGCTCATTTCTTTAGTAATAACCACGATGGACTCTCTGATGTAGATATTAATATTATAGATAAAACCAATGTTGGCAATACCACTGAACGTGAAGGATTTTAAACATATAAACTCAATACTTTTATTCCCTTAGGAGTCGACTTAATCAATGTCACTTCTTGTAATCTTTTTTTATTATTATTCTAATTTATGCATTATATGATTTTCTTATATAAACTGGCACAGATTAACATCTCATGTTTTTCACTGGCTAAAGAACGGCTTTTAGTTCCCCAAAACTTATCACTTGATATAGTTGTCTGCCTAAAAAACATCGTCCTCATCTTTAGTTTAAAACCAGTTCTTATACATATTATTGTGTATAATAATATTAGTGGTGTTTTCAAACAGTTCTTATACATATATATATATATATATATATATATATATATAACACTGGAACGAATGTTCGAAATATATTAAATTTATTTGAACCGGTTAGACGGGTTTTCTTGTTCTTTGTCTCTCTTTCAATTCAAATGTATTAATATCACAAGAGCATAATCTGTATCCATGTTTGTGGATCCTTCTACTAGGAGTCATCGTTTTGGTCTGATATATATATATATATATATATATATATATATATATATATATATATATATATATATATATATATATATATATATATATATATATATATATATATATATATATATATATATATATATATATATATATATATATATATATATATATATATATATATATATATATATATATATATATATATATATATATATATATATATATATATATATATAATATATATATATATATATATATATATATACACATATATATACACATATATATATATTTGCCGGGAATAATATAGTAAAGGAAACACGTTTGTGCATCGGTGGCATTTATAGGAACCGCATTTTCTTTTTAGTTCCAGATTGCGCGGACTATACTGAAACAGTTTGGCTGTGTCAGTGATAAAATACACGTAATATTGTTCTACCAAAAAATTAGAAAACCAGTCTGTAGGAATGGAGTAAAGCTAAGACAGACCACCATCTAAGTATGAAAACAAAATGTGATTTCCTATCAGGATGAGTCAATGTGCACTTGCAGTCAAAGGTAAAACATTTCCATAAACATTTATGGAGCGTTATCCATTTCAATCAATGACAAAACAAATGAAAATGTGTTAAACATATATTTGGCATTATATTTGGCGATGTACAGAATACACCATAATTATCGCCTCTATTATATGTGACAAAAGTAATTGAATCGTTACTCACAGCTTTACCAACAATGGCAATTATTCACAGTTAGAAAGCGGAAAGGACATTTCCTCCCGCGTGATTGCTCACGACTTATGGTGGCACACGCGCATACTCAGACATACAAAAATAGTACTGAATATATTTCCGTAAGGAAATTATATGTTACCTGGCATGTATTATGGCTTCAAATATTTCTTATTAGTTTATTTTTTATCAGTATTTTTCGTATAGAACAGTCCTTTGGTTGTATACACGCATGTTTATATATATATATATATATATATATATATATATATATATATATATATATATATATATATATATAACTACTTATCCCCAGCATTTATAGAAAGGTTTTGTGCACGATATTTAACACACTCTAGAATCCTCGAGATAAATAATTAATCGAATGGTAAATCGGCGAGAGAACCGTCCTGATTTGCATAAACGTTTCTTTCGAATTCGGTTAAAATTGTTTAAAAATCTTTAAAAATAAACACAAATTCCGAAATAAATCTATCTTAATTATAGAAGTATATATATAGTATATTCGTGTATGATATTTATTTTATATGTAAATACGTCATTTAATAACTGAGCCGATCTGAGGTTTCAATTCCAGCTATTACAATTTACGTTGTTGACTATATAGTATTTTAATTTTCTTAATTTTGTGTCTAACTTACTGAGACAATTATTTAGCTATAGTGGTATATAATACGATGATAGATAAGGTTGACAGAGCCTGAATGATTGATGGTCTAAACCTATGAGGCATGGGCGTAGGTTTTATACTTCAAAACTAGCTGCTGCGGACATCATACATTTTATTCACTAATAGGACGCCCAAGTTCAAGTGGCTGAAAACTCGACTAAACGATGTGTGGGCGTAATGTTAGCATACGTCTAAACTGCTTAGCAAGAAATAAATTGATTAAAATCATGGGCCCCACAAGTACATGATAGTCAGTGCATCCGAAATGTGTTTGTGAATGAAATGCAGATGATTAATAAACAGTTTGTTCTCGTTCTCTCCGGGGTAACTGATGAATTTAATAATTTAGACTAGCAGGCAACAAGTTGACCTTGTCTTAATTGGCTTACAGCTTTCACTGGTAGGACGTATTTGTAAGGTAAACCAAGATTAGTTCAATTAACAAACGAGATGTTGACAAGATAACTGATAATTGCATTCTTATACTCAAGTGCTCCTCAAGTGGGGTTTTAGCACATAAGATGTTTGTATATTATACATGACCACGATTACTCAAAAGTATTTTTGTGGTTTTCAGGTGGTATAGTCGACCTTCATTGAGCCCCTACGCGAAGAAGGATTGTGAGTCATAAAGGAAGAAACGAAACTAGAATTTTGGCAATAGATGAACAACATTTCCCGACAGTACCTGAGGGTATCAGGAAGTTCCAAGGTTTAGCACTGTTATTCCAGATGTCATCATGGAGTATCACGTGTGTCAAGAACAGCATGTGTTTGGGCACCCGTTATAAGATACCACAGTTCATTTTCCCCATCTCAGTTAAGGATAAGCTCTTCCTCTGTAAAGATGGACAGACTGTTTGCTGTGTGGTGTTTGTATGAATATCAGAGTCCAAGGTCAACTCCAACGGTACGACGAAAGCAACAAACACTGGCACCAAAGGTTAAACTTCCGAAGTCCGAAAGTCAGAAGCAGCTGAAATTTCGTCTTCTCAAGAAGGATGACATCGAAACGGTTCGTCACATTTACGAGGAGGGTCATAAAGATCGTATCATCCCTGCGTTCAAGATTGGTATCCTTAGATCTTTGTCTCTACTTACCATGCTTATTCTATTTGCTGTCCTGTTTGCATTTACGAGATCATGCTTGGTTTGTGTCGCGGCGGAAATACTTTATTTATGGGTTGTACTCGCGAGCTTCGATAAAATCTTCAACGACCACATCTCCCGTAGCCTAAAGAGTGATTTGGCAGACATCAGTGAACATTACAAAACCCAAGAGAGCTATAAAAACATGAGTGAATTTACCGATAATGGCTCGAGCATTTGGGTGGCTGTTAAGAACAATATCGTCATGGGCTTCGTAAGTTTTGCTCACGTCAACGAAGAGACCATTGAACTGAAACGTATGGGTGTGTTAAAAAAATACTGGAGAAATAAAGTTGGAATGAGTCTTTGCCAGTTTGCGATAGAATTTATACAAGCTACCAAGTATAAGCGTATTGTGCTCGAAACAACTGAGGCGCACCAACCTGCAATCCGTCTCTATAAAAAGTTTCAATTTGAATTGCTGCAAAGACAAAAAAGAAGTTGGGGATTTGCTTCCATCCATCTTGAACACTATGAACTTCCGATAACACGCGTTTCGCCATCGACGGGAAATCAGACAACGCAAATTATTTCACAAACCTTGAGTAATAACCACGTATAGTTTAGTGAACTGGACAAAAAAATATATTCAAAATTATTCATAGATATACATATTCGTTGTAGGATCGAACAAATTTTTATGCTTGTTTTTAGTATATTCCACTTTTTCGTGGGCAAATGCATGTTTATATTACACTTTTAATGTATGAAATTTCAAGAATTTACACTGCAATGCGAAACTCACAGTTTCATAATAATTCCACTGTTCTTCCTAGAGAATAATTTGTTTTAACTAGTTACGGTTTGTAACGAATGATATAATTATACACATTGTATATATAACGTACTTATTTGGCCTATAATAGGTCGACTCTTGTATAGAATTTTGATTGTTAATAAAATATTTTTAAAAAAGTTAAACCTGAAAAACTGCGTTAATGAACTTGATGAGTCACTGACCCTTTGCATGACTTTCGAATTTTCGCTTGAACATAAAATGTAGTGTAGTGTATGCATATTTGGCAACACATGAAACAATTTGCCGGCAATTGTGTTATTTAAGAACGATTATCTAGTTGCAGACAGTAAACGGAGAGTTCCTGTGGGATAGCTAGAGAGTATGCCGTCAAACTCTCAACCTCGTTTTGAAGGTCTGAAATGAAAACTCGTAATTACCTCTGATTGCTCGCTGCTATATTTGTCGCTCCATTAGTGAAAAGTAAAATGAGTAAAACACTCCGACTGAGAAGGTATGGTTATACTTTTCCTTATTTGTCACGAAGATTCATAATTGCTAGTTGCAACTAGTTATAACCACAGGGGGGCGGCCAAGGTCTAGGTTGTGCTTCATGTGTTTATGAGTTTAAATGACTCGGAAGTCCACATATACAAACCAGTTTCCAGATAAGACTGCATTGGTCCATAGTTGAACAGAGGGTACCCGCATCAATAACATGGAAACTAGCAATTTTATTTTTACAAAATAGGTGAAATTGAATGGTCTACCGCAACCTACCTCAAAGTGAATGCACTCTTAAAGCGTCTGCATGTGAATGTTATCATTAAGCGAAACGTCTTTTATCTCTGCAGGCAATCAACATCTCAACATGCATTAATAACAGTCGATGTATTTAACTGGTGTTAAAACAGTTTTATGCTTTATCTGGAAAACACGGCATCATTCACGCGCTACATGTGATTCATTCGCCGACATGATTCATCCTAAAATTATCACCGACCGTACTACACTGCACCAATTAGGACGCACGTCTGACAATGCGCGAAGTCATCGGTTTCTTTAGATATCCAATCCTAAACCAGTATTTTTTACCGTGAAACATAATTGAAACACTGCACATCCTTACAGATAAGCGTTCACCTTAACCCTAAGTTGTCGCGAAAATATCCACGTGCGCTTAAAATGGTGAATTAGCACACTGTTCCCAGCTCGCGCGGTAGCTCAACTGGGCATTAGAGCAGCTGCGGACCGAAATCTCGAAGGTGCGAGTTCAAACCCTGCTCGAGTCAACCGTTTTCCGTATAAATTTTCGTGTTACTCTGAGATTGATTCTGAAATATCAGTCATGTTTCAGTGCGTCATTGTACGTATACAGCAGCAGTTTTGTCATCTTACATTCTATTATTATAAAGATAACTCATTGACGTCTCCATAGGAATTTGTAAAAAGGCGCACAGAATGAGATGACGTATTGTCGATGTTTGTCTGAGTTTAATTAAATCTAAAATTATATTAAATCTATGTACACTAAACAATAGAAAATGGGTCGTTTGGGCCCATTGTCACATTGAGAGTCAATTTCAGTTTGTTTGTCTAAGTTTCAATTTGGGTTTAAACAGTCCTCGTGTAGCATGGATCGAATAACGTGTTCTAGCTCATGTCGACAATGCCGAAGATCGATCGACAATTATGTTCATAACTGTAAATTCAATGTAAATTTAAATGCTGTAAATTCAATGCTGGTATATATCCTTTATATTATTTTTTAGATTCAAGTCGTTTTGGCTGGATCAAACACCAAGTGAAAGGGCAAAATGTCTAGTACGGCACAGTTCGAAAATGACAGATTAACAGCATTGAGGAGAACGTTGTATTGTATTGATGTCGCTGTGAACGATGAAAGAGAATAAGACAACACAATGAATGACATGTTAACAGCAGTGAGGCAACATGATTGTAAAAATATGAAAAATATTTCATCCGTATAGTCAACAGGTAAAAACAACAGCAAGTCTTCTGACCATTCTCGGCGGCCTAATTTGAACTCCCGCAGGAATAAGATGCCATCTCACCAGGGATGAGATTTTTGGCAAAGTACTCAAAATTCACTTCCTATATTACAGTGTGTATCAAAAAAAACGAGACCTTTAGAAATTAATTACCTATTGTTGTTAAGCACAAGATTTTATGCTCCTGGGAATTTAAAATAGCTTCTAATCGTATGAAGGAGCATATTTGACAGGAGGATTCCAACCAGGAAACCTTCCTCGAAACGCGTTTTGCACTGCGGCTATACTTTGAGTCTCGGTATAATGTAAAACAGTAAAAACTCGTTGCTCTCTGGTCAGTTGAACCATTTTTATTCGAACTGATGATATGACTAATTAGTACTTTGACAATTTGTTATGCAGTTATGCTCCTTCATACGATTAGAAGCTATTTTAAATTCCCATGAGCATAAAATATTGTGCTTAACAACAATAGGTTAATTTCTAAAGGTCTCGTTTTTTTTATACACCCTGTAGACCTATTTCATAGCACCTAGTCTAAATATTCTTTTATATGCATGCAAATTAGCCTTTCTGGCCTCGTTACAAAGCGACGATTATTTGGAATTAAGGCTAGTTTCCACTCAGGAAATCTTCCGCAGGACCGGAACGGACAGGGAAGTTTTCTTTGTCTTGTGAGCTCTCGGTTGGAACTAACGACTTTAACACAAAGGAAACTTTCCTGTCCGTTCCGGTCCTGCGGAAGATTTTCCTGAGTGGAAACTTTTTTGAATGCCTTCACAGGCACACAAACAATTAGGTCAGAAGGCTCATTTAAATGAATATAAAATAATATTTAATTTGGGTGCCATTATGAAAGAGGTCTATACTGTATAGTATGTTTTATATATACGTCTAGTTTACGATAAATGAAAATTTTTCCCATCAAATCAAAGTACAGCACCAACTAAGTCCATTCATTCACTTAATCAACCACAGGTTCATATCATGGGTCGGACCACTACTCAGGGTCTTTAAAAATAATTGAGGAGAAATTGCTGCCTTTGCAATAGTATCAGCAAATGGTAATTAGACTTTCGGGTCTTCTCGGATAACGACCTTAACGCTTCTAGCCTGTTGGGGTATTCCGTTCAAAAGAGTGATAAATCTAATAAACTAAACTAAACTAAACTAAACTAAACTTTGAGTTTCTTTTCAGACAACCATTGATGGGCTCTTACTTCGTGTACCGTACACACAATATTATATCATTGAAATATTTAGTTTAAAAGTAGGGTTAGTATTCCTTTATTTCAGGGTTAGGACTGGAGTTTTTATTTGGGTTATGGTTATGGTTAGGGTTTTTGTTCTTGTAAAGCTTCAATCCCAAGAAAATAACCTTGATGTATCTATATGTAGTCTGTGTCCATTGTGTGTCCGGTACACGAAGGAGATGCCAACAATTCCGTTTATTTTATCTTGGATAGGTTTAATTCATGAATTGGACAATTCCAGGACAAACGGGTAAATAAACGGGTTTAAAGAACGAGGCAGTTCTATACAGTGCTACATTTCTGTGTCCTGTTAAAGTGCCACTACGATCAAATTTTTACCTATCGATATTTTTACGTATTTATAAAGCAGAGCTGCTAAATATTACTTGGTCGAAACCGTTTTGCGATTCGACGATGGCAAGTATTATTTTTCTTACTCCGAATCTGGAGTTGTTGATGTCCGCCATTAATCGTTCATGTTCTTGACCAGCGTAACGAAGTGACGTCAGATTCTCAACGCGAAGACTCCACGTGGCTAATTTTTGAAATAAATCAAGGTCGTTTTTTCAAATTCTTCGTCTGAAAGGCTGGACATTTCATCTACTTCTCGAAAAAAACAAGAAAACAAATAATCGACAGAAATTCAGGTGTAGCATTGAGAATCTGACGTCACAAACAATATTACCTTTTGAAATTGCGGGCTCACTTGGAACACGTTTTTAGTAATGGTGGCCTAAATAATAGTGATTTCAGAGCTCAAAATACTTACTTCAAAATACCTTTTTTTTTTTTTTTACATCGATGATTACTTTCGACCCTGAAATACTATTCTATGCTAAAGAAAATCTAAAAGACGGGGGTGTATTTTCATCGTAGTGGCACTTTAAAACCGAAGTACACTACGAATAAGTAAACTATGTTATGTAAATAAGCTATATTTTGTACAATAAGCAATGTTTTAGGCCCGACTCAGAACGTGTCATATTTATGCTCAGTTGACACTCCCGTGTATAGAAATGTTGGATTTAGAAGTAGGGTTAGTATTTCTTTATTTCAGGGTTAGGAGTAGAGATTTTATTATTATTTGGGTTATGGTTAGGGCTTTTGGATCCGGTAAAGCTTCTGAATACTGAGAAAACAACCTCTGCCTAAATAACGGACTTTAAGCCGGTTTTCCACTACGCGTATTTGTTTGCGCGAATTTATTGTCTTATGAGCGCTCGGCTGGATCTAATGAGATATCTATTCAATTATCACAATATTCGTCTGGTGGAAATCCGGCTAATTAGTCGCGCGTGTCCGCCGCCGGTGCCCACATACAGGGACGTTAAAGCTGGTTCTTATATAATCGACCCTCTCTCCTCCGCATAGGAAGTTCTTTGCGTGGTCTCTGAGGGGGAAACCGCTGGGTGGAAGGAGCGCAGGCGGAAAAGGCCGCGTTTTTCCCCATAGAGTTAATTAGAGATCATAAATAAATACCATTTTATTTATGATCTCTATGTTTTTCCCTCTTTCCGCCTTTCCGCCTGCGCTCCTTCCGCCCAGCGGTTTCCCCCGCAGAGATCACGCAAAGAAGCGAGTAATCGTCCGCAGTCATTTCAAAAAGTTGGGACAATAATATGATAACCAGCCTTTAAGGACCTTACGATCGTAGGACGATGACGGCGGTTAAAAGGGGTACTGTAGTCAAAATACAAGTGGTGTTCTTATGAAAGATCCGAAGTTTCAGCAGTTTTCTGATGTCTTAACCCTATTTGTTTCCGTCAAATAGGGTTAGGACATTGGTTTCTTTGTGGTTGATTCTACTGTTTTATTGTTTTAATCAACCAATCACAAAACGTGTTCCTATAGGTACGTGGCGATCATATTATGGCTAAGAAGCTCCTCTACTTTCCGCATGAGAAACTAAAATTACTAAATAGTTTATTTCGACTAATTTTCATTCAAAGACCTCTTTGATAATGGCGGCCAATTTAAATATTCCTTTATGAGCATTTAAATTAGCCTTTATGACCTTGTGTCAGCAATTCAAAAGAACTTTGCTTCCTAACGAGGTTGTAAAGGCTAATTTATATGCGCATAAAAATATTTAAAATGAGCCTTTATGAAATAGGTCTACAGCTATCACTATGTGATCGCCGGCCCATCAAAACAACATCAGTCTCCACTACCGATAAAGAAGCACTCAATGACGTCATATTTTCAAAACAAATATGGCGTCAAATCCTAAAATTTTCAACTTAAACTTAACTAGCTATATCTAAACTTCAGGAATAAACTAAAGTTAGCAAGATCTCTCATATAAACATCATTTGTATTTTGGCTGGAGTACCCCATTAAAAGCAATATATTTTGATATTTGTTACTTACTATTCCGTATTTGATACTTGAAGCTTGTTTTATGACTACAAATACACTTCAGTACTGCTAAACGATTGCAGTATCTGTATTAAAGTCAATCTTAAGGAACATTTCTCGTATCTCTGCGCCGATTCATTCAATCTCTCGGATTATTGCTCATGGGCCTAAGAATTATGCATCCGGATCTTTATTTCGCATGAATAATTATTTTGTTTTGAATATGACGTCGTCGTTGAAGCGTCGTTGTAGATCTTAAAGCCGGTTTTCCACAATTAAAGGTGAATTTGTTCGCGCAAAGAGACTTATTTGTCTTATGAGCACGTATGCAGCTGGAACTAATTATCTATCTATTCAATTTTCACAATTGAAATGTCTGTTCGCGTGAAGAAATGTCGGTTCGTAGGAAACCGGCTTTAGGTCCATATTGAGTTGTGCACGAGGACGCTTAACTTTCCATCGCCCACAATGTATTGTTCATGGGAGTTAATAGGTGGTTACTTACTGTCCATGGGGTGAATATAGGAGGTGCAAAATAGATAAATAAAAATATCATTCCCAGCTGCCTCTCGGAACCCTCAAAATAGAAAATTTGGCAGCCTGAATGGGTTCGTTTATCTAGCCTCCTCATCACATAGAATTGCTTCCGCTTTCCCTACGGCAATACCACCGTGGTTATCACTAAACGGTACTTGATACTAAATTTACGATAGGTACTAAATTTTATCACTATATATGTCATGAAATTTTGGGTAAAAACTTAACAGTATAATAAGAATAAACAAATGAACATCTATAATTTTGTTGCAAAGTTTTGTTGTAAAGCACTGATTCATAACAATTTCTTGTTTTTACAGGCCCATCTACACGATACGATTTATCGTATACGATTGTTATTCTGACGTTGATGACACGCATGTACAGTTTGATCACATACACCAAGATGACAATCGTATACGTAAGAGACAATTTCGGTATATACTTCATGGTAACACTAGACATAGTTTCCATCTGTTTTTTATACCCCTAACCGTGACCCTAATCCTAACCCTAACCCTAACCAATTCAACCTTGAAGTGGACGTGAGCCAAGGGTCGCATTCTATTCTACACTGCACGAAAAAATGGATTTACTCAAAATTACAATATGTGCAAATATGGAGCAAATTTATTGAAATATTTGCGTTCGACGAAGGAGAACGCATTCTAATCTTGCATGTTATGGGTTACTGTGCTTTACAGCTAAAAGAAATCAAGATAAAATCTTTCCCCTTTTTGAATAAATTACCGTTTTGGAATTTGGAATAAATTATGGCATTAGTATCGGGACTAACACAGGAGCAGTGGATACGAAGTTGCCTGTAGAAGTGTTCAGGATTACGCATGCCAGCAGAATGATGCTAGGAATTTTCTATAGCATTGGGATCAAATAAATAGAATGTAGAATATAAACCACGTATAAAGGCGATCATATAGCCTTGTAATAAATAACATGTCATATGGTAGAATTTTGACATTATAAACGCGCCATATCTGATCATTTGAACACCATACATCTAATTCGAACAACATTTACTCGAAACGTGCAAGTCTCGCGAAGTTATAAATTTTCCATTCAAGCGTACTTTGCCAAATCGAACTTCACGATTGTAATGTTTGCGGACTTATCTAGCGGTCCGGGAATGCGGGATGTCACCGTTGTCAAAAACATTGAGGTTTATATAGTGTCTGATCTCCTTGAATTAAGACGCTGTCGTTTGTTGCCGTGATTGTAATATTTCTGAATTGAACGATTTACAGGTATAGACTGGCGGTCAACTTTCAAATCGAACAAACGAACGGGAAATATTATACTCTCCTAATACAATAATAATAATTTTTAGTGTTAAGCCCACCTATAGTATATTACATTATTACTACAAATAAAAGCGCAAGAAGCCTCTGCGGAGGAGAGTGCTCCTAATACTAAAATAACGTACGGAAATCACTCAGGATGTCACCGTTGTCAAAAACATTGAGGTTACAGTGTCTCCTTCAATTAAGACGATGTTATATATTTATTAGCTTTATTTATTTTCATAATTCGTTACAGCATAATTACCGATCTCATTCTCCATTTACTGGTCCACATGCGTCGAACGCAATTACATAATCTTTGATTACTCCTAGTATATTTACTATAGGAGTAAACTTGGTAAATGCTGCATTTACTCACTTTTGGGCAAATATGAAGCAAATGCGGCATTTTCCATGTTTACTCCTATAGTAAATGTAACATTTGAACAAATGTGCTCCATATTTGCGCCGCAGTTGTAAATGTGAGTAAATGAATGGTAAAAGAATGGTGCTAGTACTGTAGCAATATAGACCATTTTCATAATATAGCCGCAAGTAATTTGAATATTCTTTTATGTACATTTTAATAAGTCTTTCTATCCTCGTTTTTGTGTCTCCATTCAAAAGGATCTTTTGAAACAGAGTTGTATCACGAAAATCTTTCCTCGACCCAAAATTTAAAAAGATCATTTGAATTAACTTTATACTCTTCCTAACAGCCAAACTAAGCCAATATGACACAATTCTACTTTGAAATATTATTTTAGGTGTCTGTAGTAGCCGTGATAAGAACTTCGTTAAAGGACATTGGCAACAAAAATTAAGTTCATCTAATAAGAAAGAACTCGTAAAATGATAGAGTAACACCTTTTACAACTTTTCGGTATTTTACTTCGTTTTTGAAATATTTCAGTTTGTTTGATATGTAAATGAGATGGTCTCTGACGTCAGGTGCTGCGTACTAGAATTTTCACTCATTAAAATATTAGTTCCATCCGTTCAAGTTTGTTCCACAAATTTACTTGAAAATGTGCGTATAATAACTCCTCATGATAATGAACGTTGTAAACTTAGCAATCACTGAGATACAAGACATTTTTTAATGAGTGAAAATTCTCTACCCAGCACCTGACGTCAGAGACCATCTCATTTACATATCAAACAAACTGAAATATTTCAAAAACGAAGTAAAATATGGAAAAGTTGTAAAAGGTGTTACTCTATCATTTTACGAGTTCTTTCATATTAGACAAACTTAATTTTTGTTGCCAATGTCCTTTATAAGCGAATCAGCCAAACTGGACTAGCCAGGCTCATCAGATAAACAGCCCCTAACTTTGTCATTAGAGTTCGAGAATAACCAGGGTAGGTTTGGGCCAAGAAAAAAACAAAAAACTTCGAGATTGCAGGGATTGGAGATAGTGGGGAATTCGAGATATAGCGTGAAGTTCGAGGTAGCGGGACAGGTTTCCTTGCATGTTTATTAGGTTGGGCTAACGTTTTTTTCTTAGATTATAGATCGAGCCTCATGTTTAAGAAAGCCTTTTAAATATCCACGCCGTCAATACTAGCTACCGCTATTCGCTATTTTAATAAAAGATGTCTAGTCGCTCGAGAGGACTGCATTGCAAATTGAGCTCCGTGCGCTTCTCTCATATAGCAACAAATATTCATCATTGCATGTATACGGAGTCCATAAACGATTGATGCCCCCAGTTGGTCATTACGCGCATAAGCATGCATTGCCATGGTGGGGGCTCTTCCGAATTGATTATTTTAATACACAGATCAAATTAAGGTTCTAATTTTGTTTGCGTTGTTCCATCGATCGAACCCCTCAATGCTTAGTGTGATGATGTTTTCTTTTCTACACGCAGCGCCAGATTAGACTAGGGGTCCTTGCGCGCTGGACAGCTGGTTGGACCCCCTGCAATATATATAATGATTATGCTTGTTTGTTACCTCTAACCATGCTCTAACTTATGTCTTAAATTGACAAGTGGCGGTTCACAAACAGGTAGTTTGCTATTAAAGCTGTGAGAAACGGCAATCTGCAGGGTTCAAGGTAAATCATGCAGTAATGAGACAAAATCCAACACATTATAAAAAATATGAGTTATGACTATATATTATAGGAAATCAACAACGTGGAGTGATATCGATTCTAACATATACAGACAGGGAGTTTACTATAGTTGTTATCCACAAGCACCAATGTTCATTATACTAATATATTTTCTCTATTTATAAACGCCCTGCAGGTTCTAGCAATTAATTGACACAAAGCTGCAATTAGCATCTTTTGGACAAGACTAAAAGGAATGACTAAGAAGGACCTTAATTCCCATTTTCAAGGACTAGTCTAATCCTAATCATAATCCCAGTGCCAACCCAAACCTTGATCCTAACCTAACCTTAACTGTAGCTAACCTTACTAACCAAAAATAGTAAAGACCAGGGGTTGCATGCCTTTCCACGCAAATCCGGCCCTGTCTGTATACTGCAAGGGAGCGTTGCCAGTTCGAACCAGACAAAAATAAATTTTGAATTTCAGTTTTCGTACTAGAGTTCTTTAACTAATATACACACTCCCAACTCTTCTACTTGATTCCAGCGTCTTTTCTAATAATATAATGTTTTGATAATTAGCATGAATTGAGGTCGTGTGACGTCCGCTAATTCGGCTCAAGCTTGCGGCGTGTTTTGACGTTAGTTCTTCAGTTTCTAACTTTCTGGACCGCCACTGCGTTTGCATGGTGTACTCTCTCAACTCCGCGGTTGTCTATTTCGCTATTTTCTCCAAAGGCGGTTCCGAACTTCCATTGTCCATATTTCCTCTATTCACAATTTTGTCAGTGGGTTCCTCTCCTGTGTGATCTGTGGGTTAATTCCGATCTTGCGTGTTATGTGGGTGTACACTTAATTGACGCTGCAACTTCGGAATGGAAAACTATACACGGAAAACGCAGAGCGAGGATCAGGAGAACTATTTAATGATATATACAAAACCTGGTCTTATATATTACAATATATTGCGTGCAAACCTCGGCTACGAAAGGAACAACATCATTAACTACATGTTGCGCCAACAACACCTAAGGTTTCAATAACAATACAATAATACAATACAATATCATTTTGTATTGTGTATAATATATTATAGGTGGGTAATGAGAGACCTACACCTGTCATGTGTTTAATATTGTGAATAATTGACAAACAGTATATTGAAGATAAAGGGCATCACAACAATTTTATCAATTAGGATAACACTGATGATTGACATGAACAATGTGTAGGACTTTACAGTCTTCTTTAGGAGGGATTTGTAGTGTGAGTGCAACTTTGTTGTAGGTATATTGGTTGTGACGATAGATATAGAAAAAAAGCTCCAATTAATTCCAAACTTTGCTTGTAGAATTGTTTTAGGTTTGAAGAAGTATGACCATATTACTGATGGTCTGAAATCACTAAATTGACTTAGCGTGAAACATGAACTCCTTTTAAATGAACTAGTAATGGTACATAAATGTTGGCATAATCAAGCACCGAGTTATCTTATAGTGGAACATTTATACAGCATTCAAAGATCCACGAAAGAAATACTAGGAAAAGTAATGACTTGAATCTACCAAAATGTAGACTAAAAGCAGGTCAACGATCCTTCGCCTTTCGAAGTGCAAAGTCAAGAAGCAAAGTCTTATAACGATCTACCAAATGATATTAAACAAATTACTGATACGGTATAAATTGACGTTTTAAAACGAAAGTTTATAATCATTTATCAAATTTGTAATTATTATTTTTATTATTAGTTTTTAATAGAATATCCTTGTAAATTGTAATTAGATTTTAGTACTAATTATAGCGGAAGAGCCCTCATAGGGAGCTATAATAAAGTATGTATATATGTATATGTATGTATAGTGATGGTGAGAGATTGGGCGAATAAAACGGTGATGTATACGGTATATAGATGATAATGGCCGAAACCGAAACAAATATTGCACTATAGGGTGATGCCGGTGGCAAGGTTTAGGGAAATGATAATAATAAAATGCTATACCAAGAGATAACCCTGAATTCGACAAGTTATTCCAGGTCCTTCTTTTTATTGATTCTCTGAAAGCCAATTTCAAATTGCAGTACAAGCCACAAGAGGAGTAATTATCTGTTGATGAAGCAATGATACGGTTTCAAAGGTCGTTGCTCATTAGTGCAATACATTATCACATGCCAAAGAAACCTATCAAAAGAGGTATCAAAATGTGCTGTCGTGCTGATGGAAGAAGTGCCTATAGCTCTGTCATTTCAATATTTACTCTGGTAAATTTTTACTCTGGTAAATTAGTACAATATTTACTCTGGTATTTACTCTAGTCGGACTGTGTGTGCTGTCGAGCATGGCTTAGGATACCATGAAGGTGGTAACAAAGTTGTGCACAGAAATATATGGCACAAGGTAATTTTTGACAACTTTTTTACAAGTATAGACCTTGTTGAAGATCTTTTTTGCAACAAAACACTCTCTTTTCGGACTATACGAGTTGGTAGACGGGGTTACCCAAGGAACTATATTTGACAAAAAGAAACTAAAACAGCCTGACAGAGGAGATGTGATTGCGATGAGGAAAGGATCACTCCTGACTGTAAAATGAGTGGACAACAAGCCTGTTCATATTGTCTAAGCCTGTCCAAAATCTCCAAATGGAAATACTGAAGTGAAAAGAAGAAGAAAAAAAGTTTTCCAACAAGTTATACCATGACCATTTGTGATCCAAGAGTACATGTAAAACACTTATACATGGGTGGGCCGGTTGACAAGAATGATCAACTAAAATCATATTATGAATTAGTGGTTAATTCAAAGAAGTAGTGACCAAGAATATTATAGCCGTATTAAGGGTATGTTGGACCTGGAGCTGGCGGAGACATTAGGGCCTATATAGATGGTTTTCGATCGTTATAATATATATAAAGCTGTCTTTATGTTTCACAGATCAGTGTTGTAAACCTCTATCGAAAATTACAATCGATACAAGACGTTTATCAAAGTACGCTTACTCGCTAAAACATTATTTTTTAAGTCTGGTGATAAAAGGGCCTATTTTTCTCCAGGGCCTGGAGCTGCCGTCCCATCCGTCCCCGCCTTAATCAGGCTCTTCAGATTAATATTATACGATCTTCTGGACAGATGCATTGTCAATGCCCATTCTGGAATGTGAATTTCCCAATCACAGAAAGCCCCCATTCAAGCCTTTTTGTACTGACTTGATTAGACAACTGATTGGAGACTTCACCCGAGAAGGCAACAGGATGAAGATCTTTAGAACTACCTACAAGGTTTACAGCAGGGCCTATTTTAGTGTGCAGTATTGGAAGTGTGCAGTATTGAAAGTAAAAAAAAACAATATTAGTATTGTATTTTTTCATTATATGGTTTGAAATTTTAATATTTTGTCGAAGCCTCGTAGTTTATAGTGCCCCTGCAGGCTACTAGTCAAAGTTACTAGCTGATTTGAAACTTGGAAGTCTATATACACAGTACACGGCTGCCAAACATTGTGCCCTAGCGTGGTACCCTTAGAACAAAAGTGATAAAAGCCAGGTAATCGTTAATGATTTATGCGATCCTAACTATTAGTTCAAATTTTTTTGATTCGTTTATTAATTGCTGACGACAATACTATTCCAGGTAGGCTATTTATGCCCTAGCTCTCTGAAGTGTACAGTAATAAAATTTCCTTAGAAGCCTTAGAATAGGCCCTGGTTTACAGATAGCCACTTCCCAAGCTTTCTACCAACAAATGAGAAGGGTACTGTGAGGATGCAGAGAATAGCGCAATATCTGCTCAAAGAAGCCGACCTACTGGTGTGAAGACTCATGTGGTGTTGGTCGTTATCCAGCACCGTGTTTCAAGCTGTACCATACACAACGCTAATTATTGCAATTGTGAGTAAGCTAACTTCTTTTGTTTCAGGTGCGTCCAAATAATGCAAAATTTAGTGTTTTACTATTTTTAATATAATTTCTAATATTTTCTCCCCGAAACTTTCATAATTAGTATAACAAATTTGAAATATGAAATTTATGAAAATTTACTCGCTTCCAATCATCATTTGGAATTGACGGTACCGAAAAAGATGGCGGCTGTACATTTCACCAGAATGCTTTGCGACCTTAAATCACCTGTATTAATTATGACAGCTAAACATTGTTTACCTTGTAAACATTAATTAAATACGTAAAAGCTTCCTTTTTACCAAACTTAATATTTTTGAAACTCTATCTTCTGCTCTTTAACTAGATTCAATGATTACTACGCGCAAGGAATTATGGTTAAATGTACCAGTCGCCATTTTTTTCGGTACCGTCAATTGAATTACATGGAGCTATTTTTTTGAATTAGTATAGACATATTATATAGTTTTAGAAACCTGATTCAATCCTCTTTCTAGTGATGTCTATATATATTTTGAATTAAAAATCCATTTTATTTGATTGTTGATTTTAACAAAAATTTTAATTTCAATGTTTCGCAACTTGACAACCTGCACCTTGCAGTACTTTCAAATAAATCTAACATGCTATACATCACATAAAAGCACATAGAACAGGGATTACATTTATGTAACTTTTATTTAAAAATCTCCAAGATCTCAATTAAAAATATTTGTCATATTAAACAACAAAATACCTCGTACCCAGGGTCTTATTTCAGCTCTAGATCTCTTTGGACGCATGCGCATACTGTGTTTGTTCATCCGGGAAAGAAGGCAACGTTCTTTGGATTTCTTGCAATGGCGACCGCAGTAGCGAGACCTCCGTTGACTATAGAAGGTTTTTACAAACTTATTTTGCTTAAATCATTCAAAAATTATCTTATTACGTCTATGGTAACTTTGAATTTGCATCTTTTCGGTAGAGATTGAGAAACAAGCTCAAGATATTATCGATAAAAAGAGTGGCAATAAACCAACCGAAGACACAGAATTGGTGAGTTGATTTTATAAGTTTGGAGCCAATTTTTTGAACTTGTATTTGCTGCAAAAGTAATACCCACCATATATAAGTAAAGGAATAAAACTGAACGTTTCTGTTTGTTTGTTTGTTTGCGATGGATTTAAGAAGTTGTTGAACAAAAAGAAATTCTGATTGATAAAATTTCTCATCGTTCAGACAGGTATGACCGTATAAACGGCTGAACGATGTCGATGATAAATATTATCAAACAGATTTTCTTATTCAGCCTTTGCTAAAGGTTGTGTGTATTTGGACTCTTCAAATGGCTTATTGTATTGATTTTTTATGGTGTTTTTGTTTTAAACTCACATGGGTAGGCAGTTAAAATTGCAGTTAAAAGTCATTTATGTCTCGATCAATTCCAAGCGTGACCATCCCCCCTGGCATTTGACTGGTATTTACCGACTCACCAGCTCCCAGGGTCGGGCATTTGCCTTTACAGGTCGTCCTCGGGGTGCGGTATTTGGTGCTCCGCTGAAAGAAAGTGGATGCCTATCCCATAGTCACGAAGTTTGAGGCAATGCCAATATGGTTGCCAGTGAATTTTCAAAATTCGTTGGCATACCGCACATTTCATACTGTATTAAACGAACTCCAATATCCTTTGTTCTAAATTTTCAATGATGTAATATTCTGTGTCTGGTACACGAAGTAGCGTATCCTCCTCCGCAGGCAACTCTGGGGATTGGGACCGGAAAAAAAATTGTGAGAGTTGCCTGCCAAAACTCAACATGTATATTTTCCCATGCGTGTGGACTCACGTATGACAATTTTCATAATTGAGGGATGGGTATAGCCAGATGTAATATTTTCTTCTATCAAGGGACCCCTGAGGTAGAAGATATTAGGCTGTTGCGGTATTGAAAAAAAACCGAAAACCGATACCGGAAAAAAATACCGATAATACCGATATATCAATATTTTTTCGCGATTGTATATTGCTTAATTTTAAACAAAATTTTCTGTTTTCAAATGACGCCAAACAGCCGCGATATAATAAGAGAGATGTTTTACAAATTTTGTAAGTTGTATTTAAAGAAGTTTAAGAATATAATGCTATTTACAAATTTTCTGCCAGAAACACGAGCATATTTGCTCCTTTGTGCGGTGACAATCTGACCGGCTTTACTAAATAGTCTCTCAGACGGCGAACTGCTGGCAGGAATTGACAGATATTTTCGTGCCAACTGACTGAGCATTGGAAAGTCTCGAGCATGGCATTTCCACCACAACAAAAGATCATCATCGCCATCGATTGTCTGTTTTCACGTATTTCTTCATCTCCTTTTTCAATCGATCCCGCGGCGATTGCGCTGGCGATGACATTTGAGACGACTTCCGCATGCCAGTGAGAGAGGGAGCCAAGCGTCTTCTTGACTTTCTTCGGCGGTGGTTGGCATGGTTCATCTTCAGGTGCGTTGCTTGTGATGAACACAGCTTCCTTTAAAAGAGCGTTTTTGACAGCGGCAAGCTCGCAATTTGCAATCTACCGTTGTTTACGTTCTAAAAGTTCACTTTTTGACAAGCGAACTTGCAACGCCAACGTAAACAAACACGTTTTAGCAATGGAAATGCTTGATAGGAAACCTTAAAGTCAAACTGAACAGCATGATTGTCAACGATGCCGATTCCGAAGACGCAAACAGCGGCGTATATAGGAACAAATAGAGCCCAACCGCAACAGACGCGCGTAGGAGTTTGTTTTGCCTGGCAGTGGCACAATTGATGAAGTGATGTAAACGGCTGCATGCCTGAAGTTCTTGTTCATTAAACAAGCGCTTAGCAGAAAAAATCAAATCTTTGTCTGAAAACCATCTCATCGAAAGCACAGTTTGTGACGATTCTACTACATTACTACATGCCATTAGGGAAAGACCTGCTCCGGCTTCTCATTGGTCGATAAATATGGTGGTGACATACTCAGATTTCAAGTCGCTCTCAGATTTTGAGTCGCTTGGTTTAATACCGCCATCACAATCTGTCACCAGATCATTGATCGCACTTTATATGAATTTGCAATAATAAGGATTAATTTATAACGTAACAAGGATTTATTTGAAAAGAACTACCATGAGAAAATCTTAGTAATCAGTTTAAAACTATCCATATAGTGACGTTTTTTAATCTAGTATCGCACAGATGCCAACTACAGAATACACGTCACACTAGTATGCACTTAGGGGATATCACAGAAGAATGATGCACACTAACTTCATTCCTATTGGTTTAAAATTGAAGCATTTTATGCTCAGACATGTTGGGACTTTTCTAAAAGCTATTTTCTCAGCAGTGAGGAAACATCACTTACCTCTGCTTCTGAAGCATGCTTTTGGGATGACAAATACGTTTATCGTTTTGGATACTCTTATACCTTTTTGGATACTTTTCAACTCTGTTGCTGTGAAAGACCAACATTGTGCATAGATTATACAGTGCTGATCTGCTTTTGTGAGTTTTTTTATTAAAGTAAGATGCTAGTAAATACTTATGGAATACACGTGCAAATCACACAAAATGCATAACCGCTACATATGTTTTAGAGTCATATAGGAGCCAAGTGCAAGGTATAAATATACAGAGAGAATCATACTCGCTGATATATGCGGATTGTTACATATTAAAGTTTCAATAATGCGTTTTATTTGATTTGCATGTTGAATGCGTATTTTCTGTTAAACGCATGATTAACTAGGCCTTACTAATCATCACTATGCAAACATTCAAGGAATTAGTTTTTTAACTAATCAGTAGTCAGTACGGAGATTTTTCCTGTGAAAATACATGCATTCAACATTGGAAACATAATGGTTAATGCTCACGTTGCTTATGACATCACTGCATTGTTACTATATTTATCAACCAATGAGAAGCCGGAGCAGGTCTCTCCCTAATGGCATGTCATTTACTATATTTTTGCTGATGATACTACCAAATTCTGTCAGTGAATACCTCTTTCATCATATTATGTAAAGGATTGCTTTATACTGCAGATTCATATTTGACACATTTTGAGTATCCAGTTGTTTTGCCCCCAAATTAATGGTCTCCCCCTAACTTAATGTTGTTTCACCCCCAACTTAATGATGTTTCACCCCCAACTTAACGATGTTTCACCCCCAACTTAACGATGTTTCACCCCCAACTTAATGGTGTTTCACCCCCAAATTAATGTTGTCTCCCCCTAGCTTAATGTTGTTTTGTCCCCAACTTAATGATGTCTCCCCCCAAATTAATGTTTCACCACTAACTTAATGACGTTTCACCCCCAACTTAATGTTGTTTTGCCCCCCATTTTGCCCCCAATTCAAAGGTGTTTCACGCCATAAAAACTTAAAAATAACTAAACAAACCATAAACTAAACAAACCATAACAAAGTGAAACCGCATGACAAAGTGAACTGAAAATCAACAAAATTATTGAAACGAAAACATGGAAGTTTACTCAGGCCACATGTATATGTTTTCATGCAAAAATGGAGTCTTCTTTATTTGCTTTCACCTTCCATCCATCTGAACTACAAAAAATATTATATGGGTGCAAATATTTTGATGCATTTTCAGTTTAATGAAAACGGAGAGATTTCAAAATGTATACATATATCGACATGGCCTCACATAGTAATAGTTGTTTGTGAAAAACCAAAAGTGCATTGTTATCTTTGTGACTCATCGGTTATTGTTAAAAACCGAACACCGAAACAGCGGAAGTATTTGCTTACAGATTGTTATCTTGATGACTCATCAAAAAATAATTTGTTTACTGACAGTTATTATTAAAACTGCAAAAAGCCGAAATTACAAAACTATCCCCAAGCCTGTAATAAGACAGGGGTTTTATTCAGAGATGTTTTATTCAGAGATGTTTTATTCAGGGTTTTATTCTTATGGCAGAGTCTACATCAAAAAAGTTATCTTCGGATAAACTTTTAGTCATGTCGTGTTTCCAGAAAAGCTCAAAAAAACCTGTCCACGTTTAAATGGATTGACATCCTACGCGAAATGCAAGAAAGAGCGCCTGGTCTAACGTTAAAGAAGACTCTCAAGTCGCCCCATATTTGTACCTAGCATTTGGAATTCTCATGAATGTTAGATCCAGAGAGTTATCCATGGTTATTCTTGGTTCAGGAAATGCGACCAAAAAGTATCTTGATTTCTCCAACTAAACCATCGGACGTAGAACAGAAACGAGAACACAAGTCATCGAGAATCAAAACAAAGATTGATCAAAGATTTTCCCACGCCTCACGAACGCGTAAACTTAGGCCTCGTTTACATGAGACCGGCATGAAGTTAGACCGGGAGAAGAATTGAAATTGTCGAATATTTACACGAGACGGAAGAAACTCGTCCTCGGCTCTTGTGAAAAATCTGCGCACCATACAACATGGCGGATCCTACTGATCGTGTTCGACTTCGGGCGATGATAACTTTGTCCGTTGTTGTTTGTTACCAATTAAATGTCCAAATTTTATTGTTGGTTAGAAAGAAGAAAAAGCGACAAAATTCTTTGAAACGTTGATTCGTTAATGTAGATAACGTGGCTGAGAGGCTATTCTTTTTGAGAAAGAAAAAAACTCCACTGAAGCGACGATGGTGCAGGGTTGCCCCTGGATGGGTTGATCATTGGTGGAGAAATCTTTATATTCTTCTTTACTCATTTCCTTTACATCTTTTGGCGGGGGCACATGCTCGATTGGACCAAAATCATGCTCGTATCTTTCGGCCATCAGCTTTCTTAAATCACCATATAATGTCACCAAATCTCCTTCAAAGTCGACTCCTTCACCTTCTTTTTCTGCTTTGTAGTTTTTCAGGCACTCCACTAAAGTTTCGAGCATGTCATCATCAAATATCCACCGTTTATGATTCTCACTATCCTCCTTCGGCGCCATTTTAACTTATGTTTATCCCTTATGAGCATGCGCTTTACGAAGCCATAGACCGGTCTGAAAATAATTTGCGTTTACATGACGAAAATATCGTACCGGTCTAAGTTTGTGCCGGTCTGAAGATACTCGTTTCGGTTCAGCTGCCGGAATGATCTGAGACCGGTCTGAGCACATTCCATGCCGGTCTCATGTAAACATCTACTGACGATAACGTTACACCGGAACTAACTCGTGCCGGCCTTATATATAGCGTCAGGTGTGTCTTGGTCGTTTATAAAAAGGTGTTACCGTTAATTTTTGTGCTGTCAAGCTTTTTATTATTGTTTGAAGTTTTGAAGTTTCAACAATCAGCCAACACCTATTAATATTTTTATAACTTTCAATACACAATGCAGTGTTTATCGACCTTTTTGATTTCATTGCCGCGAGTTACATGAATTCTAAAATCATATTCTTTTCTGTCCCAAATCCCAATTGGTTGCTAATTTAAACACCAGACAATTTTTCCACCTCTGAAGAGATCCTCGTGAGTTATTAACGTGTCTAGGGAAGATTCTTGCCGAAGAAGATATTAGCACAGATAGTTCTCACGTCCCAGAAACTATGCGCTCTGTCTATTTCTGGAGCATGCTCTTTTCAATCGGCGCCCTGTTTTCCGGCCCTCTGGCGATGGATTATCCCAGAGCCTTCGTTTGCGTGGCGCGGCGTAAATGCGAATTGCGTTGATGTTACACGGGACTATTTTTAACGAAATTTCGTTAAAAATCGTGCACAAATGGCATGTTACACGCATCAGTTTTATTGCAGCAACGTCCTATGTAAGACGTCATTACGTCATAGACTACTTAATTGTCAAAGTAATAGTTTTAAAAACAAAATGGAGAGTAGCACCAGCAGTATCGAAGACAGTGAATTCACTGAGTGGAGGCTCGGGTTGTGAAAGAACTGAAAATTATCGCGAAACGGAGTTGCATGGAGGCGAGGAGAGTGAACAACGGGCGGAAAGCATACAGGGAAACGAGAAAAATGTTGCCAACCCGTCTCAAACCGGTTGTAAGAAAATGTTTCGGAGTAAGAGTAAACGCGCAGATGTCACCTATGCCGGAAAGAGATGCTGCTTCAAAACTTAAAAGACCACATGAAAAAAGCCCATGACTCTACCGAAGTAAGAGCATTGGACAAAGCAGATAGTCCTGTTGATCACGGTTGTACCCAATGCAGCAGACTTGATACAGTACATTTATCTCGACCATCCAGTTGTAAAGAAACGTCGCCGAATCAATCACGAATGTTCTTTAAGGCAGGGTTTCTTTCAGAAATATAACAAGAGGGGGAAAAGCCCCCCCCCCCTAAAAGTTACCCTGTTTAAGGTTATATTGTTGCCGGTCAGTTAGAAGGTGGTGGGTTTGATGATCAGTATTTTTACCTTGGCGTTCCTGAATATGTCAACGCACATTATGAGCGGGACGTTCTTCATTGCTGTGGCATTGTTGACACTCGTCTTCGAAAGCTCGAGGAGTTCCAGTGGCTTTCCAACATCACCAACACTGTGTCCTCTATTTTCTAATTGTTAAACTGGGGGAAAGGCTACAAGGAGCTGGTTGAAGCATGTGATGTGATCGGTTGAAAGCAGCAATACAGAATCCACAGTTCTTTTGTGAAACAAGGTTTGTCAATTCTGTGAGGAAGGCCTATGGAAACTTTCTCGCAGATCTTTCATTGCCTTAGAGATGCATTATGGTGATGCCAAAGAAAGAGAAAAGGCCCAGCAAACGGAGCAGTATCAAGTCAAAATTCAGAACAAGAGCTTTTGTCTCCATCTATCTGGATTGACAGATATATATCTATGAAGAATATGTTGTCTTGGTCTCAGAAGTTCAAAAAGTGAACCTTCTCCCATTTCAGCGCTTTGACAAGTTTATTGGTCACGTGGAGAGAATGGAGAAAATGACGAACTGCCTCTCAGATCACAAGAACTGCAAGAATAAGCCTGTCATTCTTAGTGGTCAGTTTGTTGGCACCCGTCACAGCAACCAAAAGGAAACTCGCTGATCTGACATTTCAACTTGTGAAAGGTTTCAGGGAAGACGTTTACAAAGATGCCTTGGAAATGGTTGAAAGCATGAAGTTTCTAACTGATCTGAAATCCTTAGCACTGAAGATTCGGAAGAAAAGGCACATTTTGTTAGGGTGTTCTAACGGTGGATAAATTTGTTCGAAATGCTAAGAAAATCGCGCGAAACGTTCGCGTTGTTGATAAGAGATAGCTCGACAATTTCCGAAGCTAGTCTTCGAAAGGAATTCTTGTATTGTTAAACAATATAAGATTTTCTTGCGAAGACTAACTTCAGCAACAGAAGGAATCCCAGAAAGTTGAAAATGATGGATAGCAAAGATTTGATCCAGAAATTCCTGGCTAGTAGCAACAAACTATACGTTGGTTGTGAGATGGCAGTTGAAGCAATAGTTGTCGGAGAAATCAAGATGACCGTAGAGTCGATTCGGTTATCTTACGCTACAATCAGCAGCAGCGAACAATGATTTGTGGATTGCATGCAACGGCGCAGAGCTTGGTGATGCAGATCTAGTTATATCTTCAGCTTTGTCGAAATATTTCAAACAAATAAATTGGCATTTTATTACAAAAAAGGGAGAACAGAGTAAACTTTTCAAGAGCATTAAGCAAAGTTGTCAACAAATTCTTGTCACAACCAACTTTGTCCTTCGTTACAAAATGAGCTGATTTGAAGGACTACCAGGCTACCAGATCGCAGGAAGAAAATTAATTTTTTCACCCCTGGAAACCCCTAGAAAAAAGTGATGCAGAACAGTGCAACTGGACGAAGGAGTCAAAATGTTTTTGCTTTTGTTAGTTGCGATACTATGTTCGTGTTTGTACAACGTCAGCAATTTGCGGTAGTGCAAGTGTTAATATGGGAACGGTTAATGGTGTAGCTACATGGTTCAAAACTATGATTCCATATATTTTAGTCATTCACTGCTGTGCCAACAGGTTAGAACTTGCAATCAAAGACACAAAGCGGGAGATACCATACTATGAAACAGTTGACAAGCTTTTGGATCAAATCTATCGTTTCTATAAGAATTCGCCACTGTCGTGGGGTTCAGTCAAGCTGTCTGAAGAATCGCTGAATCTTTCAGTCCTTAAACCAGTCAAAGCAACAGGAACAAGATGGTTGGCCCATCATGCATTGTTAATGCCTTGGAAGTGATTAATGCATTGTTAATGCCTTGCATTGTTAATGCCTTGAAGGTTTGACCAGTATGGCCAGTCTTAGTTCCAACGGTAACATCAAGAACAGGTAGTGGATAAATGGAGGGAAGGTTCCTGCCCAGGAGCATGCGAGTGCCCTACTTGCATAGTCTGGGGGCCAGGTATGTCCCCATCCCCCATCAACAATGCACTTTTTCACATTCTGAGCAAGTAGTTATGTGGATAAATCTTAATCGTAATGTAAATAAAAACGGAAGCATTCGTTGTTTCATGGGATGACCAGCCATTGAATCTATGAAGATTTGTATACACTCACATCAGTGAATGTTTTGATGCCCCAGTATTTGAATCATGCACATGCGGCAAGCGGCATAAATATAAAGCAAAGTATGATTCATAAATTAGCGTCTAGATCCCAAGTCATATTCTTAAGTAGAAGAAAATAATTATTAAGGAAAAAATTAAGTGTTGTATAATGCCATAAAAACACTGATTATTGGATGTGCGCAGTAAATATGCGCAATGAAAAACTGAGAAATCACCTTAAAGTTAGTTAACGTAAGTTCCTTCATCCGAATTTTGTTCGGGAGGACATTCCACGTCCTGCATGTTCGTGTGAAGAATGATCGCTGGAAAGTTAGTGTTGTACATTTTCGTGGACGAAATTGTAGAAGATCTGGGGTTGAGCAGATTCTATACACGTAAAAATCTCACAGGTTGTTGGTTCAACATGCCTGTAACAGCATTGTTAACATGATAGATCAGGACTGTTAAAACAACAGCACTCTCCAAGCATTGGAGCAGGCTTGTTGAATCGACAGCAGTTCATGCATGTGAGAACATGCAAAAAACAGTCTGATAGAACAATAGCTGCTGTAACAACGCTGTTCAACCTTGTTATTTCATCATGCTCTGACAACATGTTGTATCATGTATGAACAATGTGGTTCAACACTGTTCAAGTCTGTTCGTTCATCAAGCCATGAATAGTCTGTACATCCATGAACAGGCCTGTTGACAACCCTGTTCAAGCTGGCCAGCTCAACCATGTTCAAGCCTGTTGACATCAACCATGTTCAAGCCAACCTCGTACCCCCCAAAAAAAAAACAAGCTGTGCGTTTTTACGTGTGTAGTTGTCATCTAGTTGTCCATTGAATTTCACCATAGCTACTATTGTCATTGTGATACTAAATTTCACTGAAGATCACAAAAATGTGTCGAATATAGAAAAATTCGTTTTTTCGTTTTCGAATCCTTGGTGCCACCCACCATGGGCAGAACCCTTGGAGCAGGGGTGGGCTTACCCCTTACTAATCTATTTTAAGAGTCTTGAAATGTTTATAAACATTTTTTATAGAGGCAGAAAGGTTACATTACAACTAAGGCTGAAGCATGTTCAAATTACTTAACTCAACTCTGACAGACTCTATTTACTGTATTCTCAAAATCTTCAGTTAATTCTTAAAGTGCCTATGAAACGAAAGTTGAGATGATTTTTTATTGTTTTATTTGAAATAACTCCTAAAATGATAAATAATTGCATTTGTAGTTCTTTCATATCTTATCTCGTTCTTGAGTTATTCAAGGTTGTGTGATATTACCTATGACGTCACACATTGTATTCACTATGATGACGATTCTGAAAATAAAGTATATCTTCACCACTATTGAAATAAATTGCTTGAAACTTTGCACAAGTATACAGTTTACTAAATTGAATATCCCCATGTCAACCTTTTCATTGCCATAGTAACACATTAGTTCCCAGACTCTTTTCTTCCTTTGATAAACTTCTTTATTTTCTGCCTTTTCTAAAACAATTTTCGACTGTTGACTAGTAAGGTATATTTTCTGTAGTACTTCCAACAAAACAGTTCAACTTCTCTGCAGGGTATGGTAGAAAATAGAATATTTTGCTTCAGGATGCAAGGAGACTGGGAACTAATTTATTACTATGGCAACAATAAGGTTAACGTAGGGATATTCAACATAGTAATCTGCACAGGTATACCTTAACTTTAACGACCACTAGCACTAGCAAACATGTGCTAGTAAGGTTTTATTCTCACTAGCAAAATTCCAAAGTCACGAGTACATGTAAAATTTAAAATCCCTTATGTAACCAGAAAATATAGTAAAACGTCAAAACTTTAACATCAATTTTATTTGAGCATATAAATATCTCAAACCTTTCCAATCTAATACAAAATCACAGAAATAAAATGCCTATAAACATAGCATAAATTCCGTACTGTTACTAGCCATGTTTATTACACGACTATACAGGTTGCAGACTGTTGAAGTTCACACAAGATCTTCAATAAAATGATGGCGTATTTGCCATTTCCCAGAAATCCATCTTTAACAACAGGTCTTGTTTGGAAATCTGGAATTTATTTTAATTAATATATTAATTAATTTAATTTATATTTATTATTTATTTATTTAATTTATTATTAATTAATTTAATTATTTTGAAAATTATCATTTTCTCCGCAAAACTAGAGATTTTCTCTATGATTAGTTTGATTTTACATTGATTAAACGATGGCAGAGCTCTCCGCTGACCACTTCGCACATATTTCTTAATGTAACCGCTGACTGGTGAATAGCTTCCACTTCGATCATCAGATGAACTTATTGCATGCTACGAAAAGTCATATTTCTGAAACTTTGCAATCGTTCAATTTTCCCAACTGAGGTCATACTCGCAAAACGTTGCTAGTGAAATAGGAAAAAAGACTAATACTAATAACTATATACACAGACTGTTTGGTTTGAACAGTCAAACAACAGTGACTGTCTAGTTGTAGTTCAAGACAAGTTGCCATTGGCTTGCTTATGGTATTGGCCTATTTTGTTCAGTGACAGTTGATCACAAACTTCAGAAACATTACAAAATCAACATTGATAACTGACAATCACAGAGTCATCATTATCTTCATCATTGGATATATCCATACTGATAGACAGTTTCAGAACATTGATAACTGAGTCAACTTCTTTTTCCAAGTCACCAATCCCAATCTGATCTATCACCATGGTATTCAGTTGTTATTCTTCATCTTGAATATCTGGTGGAAATTGCATATCACCTTGATTGACTGCTGCTTCAGTAGAATTGAAAATAATCCAGTTTGTTTTTGTTTGGCTGCAATGTTTACTTTAGTCTGCCGTCAAGGCCATGCACGTCTTAGTTTGCAAGTGAGGGAGCATTCAAATTTCAATACAACATACACGGTCAACTGGCAATGGAGTCACACATGCAATCAACTGGCAATGTTCTGTCTGGCCAAAAGTGAACCCTTGCAGAGTTATAGGTAAAGGAAAGAATCAATGGCATATTTGAGCCAAACAACCACAGTCACAACCACCCTGCAGAATCTGGTGCTGTGCAACCGCAGGGAAAATAGCAGTAACAGTTAAGCGAAAACCGAAAGGCAATGGTGGATCTCTACTGCCAGCACCTGCTATTGTTTATGAAGTTGCTTGAGGAAATTGACAATGGTCCATGCCCTGGTTTACCCAAGCCTAAGAAGAACACATCATAGCAGTGTTTATCCAGGTAGACCCCTGTGCTTGAGACAAGCATCATCTGATATTCATCAGCAAATTAAGAACTTAAACAATGCCAAAACCTGATACATTGATGGAACATTAAAGTTCTGCAGCCATCCCTTCACCCAACTTGTCACCATCAATGCCTTTGTTCACTCTGATGACCATGTGGAACAAGTACCTCTGCTTTTTGTATTCATGTCTGGAAAGAAAAAGAGACTACACCATTAGGATCACGAAGGAAGTCCTATACATGCTTCCTAACCCCGTTGTTAAGAAGATGATCGACTTTGAAAGCGCCCTTTTGGGGAGTGTCGACACTCCCCATTCCTGCATGGGTCAAGATAAAGGGCTGTGTCTTCCACTGTCCGCAAGTGCTTTGGCATAGTACGATTTAGGCACTTTGTCTGAAGATAGCCTACAAAAGTTGGGGGCAAAACGACTGGAATTATTTTGTGTGGATGGGGCTCAAATCTGAAAAAGAGAAATCCATTTACAATCCTTTTTCTTTTTTTACAATTTTATTGGGTAAACTACTAAAAAAGTATAGAGGTCAACCCATACTGCTTTTTCATGCCAATCCAAATTCGGACAATAATATATGCAATCCAATATTTTTTGAACATGTGGTTTAAAGTCTGCTAAATATCGCTAATTTAATAGCAAAACAAAACTACAGTAAACATATGTAACTTATTGTTGTTGAGTAGTGTATTTACTATTGAATTATCAATTATGTTAGTTGACTAACTTCAGGAAATGTCCACAAATATGAAATATCATTCAAATTCGAGATTCATAATAGTTTGACTACAACACTTACATAGTATAGTTTGACTACAAGACTTTAGATGTCACAATTTTGTTGCATTTGATTTGTCACAATTAATGCAACAGAAATGCGATGGAGTTTAATTCAATGCAAATTTAAATATTTAACTTCTGTTTAGTTGTGTTAAAGTTAATTCATCTCATTAGATGCAATGAATTTAAATGTGAACTAGGCCTGTTTTGATTTTTGAAATGCGTAGAATGTTGATATAGTGATTGACAACTTTAGATATTCGCTAGAAACACAACTGAATTTTGAAATTTGACTGCAAAACATTAAAATTGGATATTGGTAAAAAAAAACCCGGATATATTTGTCAAATGTTGCTGTTATTGTATTGTTGCTGAAGTATTGGCCCAATATCCGAACCGATTACCATTTGACCTCTAATGTCTGACTTTATTTTTTAGGTTGGCCTTACATCTCAAGGTTTTTTTGATACAGATATTTACGATTCAAGTAAAAGCAAGTATGTTGAAACCTCTTCTGTCTATATTTGCATCCTTTATTATTATAATAGTTGTCTTATCTTTAAAACTATTATTACTTTCTATATGTATATATGTCATACTTTGCAATGAAGAAATATTTATCAGGCCTGTCTTGCATCAGTAGAGTACAAGCATGCAATAAATATGATGTGACAGGCCTTGTGATGCTCAGGCCTAAAGTGGTTCTGGTTACATCTTGAAAATAATTAGGGTAGGTAGGTCGGCATTAATAATTTTTTAAGAGACAAATAATTTCCCAACGCAACCAGGTGATAAATCAGACATAGTTTGGTGCTGTCTTTAAAAAGTTTTTTGAACGTAACTTTAAAGGTTACTGTCCATGACTCAACGTTTCAACACTTCAATCTAGTGTCTTCATCAGGGGTGATCGTTGTAAAGTTAGGATCGTTCATTAGTTAGGATCGTATAAGTTAGAAACCTAAGGATCGTATTGCGATTTGCGAAGGAACAGAGGAAAGACGCTATTTATTCCATTCCGTGCAATGACTGTGATCAGGAGTACATCGGTCAGACTAAACGTCAGTTTTCTACGCGTTTAAAAGAACACCAAAATTCTGCTTTGTCGAAGCACGCATGCGTAACCTCCCATGAGATTGCGTGGGAAAATTCCAAAATTATTACCACTAATTCGCGGTTATCAATAGCGCCCACACCCCATTGAATAACGATAACGGTGGTTTATTACCAGAAGCTTATTTGCATCTTGTTAATAGATAACGCCATCATCGGTTGTATGAGGGTATAAATAGGGATCCTAACTTATACAACGATCACCCCTGATGAAGACACTAGATTGGAGTGTCGAAACGTTGGGTCATGGACAGTAACTTTTAAAGTTATGCTCATAAAACGTTTTAAAGCCAGAGTAGCGTTGGGAAATTATTTGTGTTTTATTGTATCAAACAAAATATCACAAAAAGATGTTTCTTCGCACGTAAACTGTCAAAAGGTTGCTATCCAATATGTTGCTGTCCTACATCGTAAAATATTGGACTGTCACGTGATGCTAATAGCGACAATTGATTGGACTATTATAATTATATGTGAGGGTATAATAAGAATACATATTTGTTAAATCATTATTGCACCAAATTAAAAATCATTATTAGCAAACCAAATGTGATTATGCTTGTTCAGAGAATGCAATTGAGCAGTTTAAAATACATTGTCTAATATAAAAGAACTCGTAAAATGATAGAGTAACACCTTTTAAAACTTTCCCGTATTTTACTTCGTTTTTGAAATATTTCAGTTTGTTTAAATGAGATGGTCTCTGATGTCAGTGCTGGGTAGAGATTTTTCACTCATTAAAAAATGTCTTATATCTCAGTGATTGCTAAGTTTACAACGTTCATTATCATGAGGAGTTATTATACGCACATTTTCAAGTAAATTTGTGGAACAAACTTGAAGATCGAACTAATATTCTAATGTATGAAAATTCTCTACCAAGCGCCTGACGTCAGAGACCCCATCTCATTTACATATCAAACAAATTAAATATTTCAAAAAATACGGAAAAGGTGTTACTCTATCATTTTACGAGTTCTTTCATATTAGATAAACTTAATTTTTGTTGCCAACGTCTTTTAAGGTAGTATATGAATAAATAACTATCTAACTGTTTCTTTCTGTGTGTTTCCATGTGTGTAATCAGGCCTCATTAAAGTGCGCGAGCGCCGCTCGCAGGCACATTTTCAATTTGTGCAGGCACAATTTTGTTGTTGATTTTTTAGCTAATTATTAAAACTGTGTTTACAAAGCATGACTTTCGCAGGCACTATTTACAATTTGTGCTATTTACAATTTGTGCAGGCACAGAGATTTTATTATTTTAGTTCATTAGCTGTGTTTACATGACGTATACGTTTTCAAAATAATATTTTTGTCAGAAACAAAAACCGTTTAAACTCTATACACCCACGCAAAGTCTCTTTCACTATCACGCGTCAGTGGCGTTGGTCATGTTCATGAAGTGTGAACAAGTTAACAGTCAAACACTGAAACGGATGTTTTTTTGTGTGAAAATTTGTTTTTTTGCGTGAAGGTTTATCGAATAGCATGTCGCGATGTAATATTTTTCAGGTTTTATTGCATGCAATGCAAGTCTTTCGTTGAAGAGCCTGTCACGGAAATAAAAATAAATGATTGATCATGTGTAAACTAAATAGACAACGAACAAATAATATCATTTGCGGCATCTTTCCCCGCTTCGCTTTACTCGCTTGAGACCTAATTCAATGACCAGAATGTCAGTTTCAGCAGCCTCCTGTTTACACTATACCGGATAGCTTTTTGTGCCGGCACAAAAAGCTATCGGTATACAGGCCTGAATATAATTTTTTTGAGCTCGCCGGACACGATGTTCGGCCACAGAGTAAATCGGCCGGACAAGACCACTTTTCTGTCGGACACGGTTTGTTAATTTTATCCCCGAATCGTTTTAGCATGACACTAAATAATTTTGCCGTTATGTAATGCAATGTGATAAATGTTGTACATTAATAGCCTTGTCGCCAATGCAGCGAACAACGCTGTTAGATCTCACTTTGAATCGCCATCTGTGTGTGATTAACGATCATAAAGCGGTTACAGGTCATGACTGTGTTGACTGCGCATGGAATTCACACAATGCGTGGGGAAAATCATTTTGAGCCACATGTCATGTGTACGTGGTCGATAAATATCAAAGTAGCTGGATTGCTTGCTGGACGCTTAACTTACTGGGAGGCAAAATTTAGTCTATAAGTGGTCGAGTCGGCCGGACATTGATGTCCGGCAGCAGCTCCAAGCTGCCGGTCACAAGACGAATTAACGCCGGACAATGTCCGGTGTCCGGCGGTAATATTCAGGCTTGGGTATAGTGGAAACAGGCTCGGTTACGAAACGGCACAGACGTTAACAACGTGTGGGAAAGGCGAGCGAAAGGACAGGCAAAACTCACGCCCCACGTTACACACCTATAGTACTAGCAGAAAAGGCGAGCCGAATGCGAGCGAACCTTTTTAACGCACAAGGAGTTTTAACGAGTTTGATCATTTAATTGCAAGTGTTTTCTTGCAAAGATTTCGAAATCTACTTGTCATACTACGGTTGTCAGCTGGCCGTGGAAAATTGAAGCGCAACGCCGCAGCAATTTTCCGTTTCGTAAACGGTCGCCAGTTAGGTCGATGCCACCATTTCACTGGCGTTAACGCGTCACACCCACTGACCTATACGGAAAGTGTCCCCAACAAAATGGCGGAAATATGGGTCTTTTTCATGGGGACGACCACTGACCGGAACTCCATATTTGGAGTTGTTTACCAGTTTTGAAGGTTTTGAAGGAGTAAAGCAAGGCAAAAGACCAGTGAATTTTAGCACAAATATATCAAATTTAAATACTGTAAACAGGAAAATCTGATGACGAAGAAGAACTAATGAATTCTGGAAGTGTAAAATGACAGTTTTTCTTTTTAAAAGATGTATCATAGCGTTTTTCAGTTCGGTCAGTGCATGCAGTTTCATGTTTTTTGTTGGTTGTATTTCTTTCATTTATAATATTTTCTTCGTACGTTTTTTTGTGGTATAAAAACGGGAATGTTGACCAGGTTATTTGTTTAGTATTTAGTTCACTAATTCAACAAAATGTGCTACTCGATAGCTCACCAGATTCTTCGGCTGTGATTTTACGGCCAAGCTGTTATTTTTAATTTTGCGTGTTTTTTTTGTCGCAAGAATGGTTTGTTTAAAGCTAGTAAATGTTATTGAATTATATGTAAAAGACAATAAAACTTCTTCAAAGTGTATGAAAAAAGTATTCAGTAAATTTCTTTGCTTTTAAAAAATGTTGTGAGTGTTTTTGAAGAATGTCATTCAGTTGCTTTTTTATTCGCCTACAATACGTTCTTGTATGTATAAATACTAAGTAAAGTAATTTCGCTGGACATAACAAATGTTTTCTACCTGTATGGTTTTAACAATTGCTTTGATTTATATATGGATATCCAGTGTTTAAAACCCTAAAAAGATCAGTGGTCAGTGGTCGCTACCATGAATAGGACCCATAAATCGGCCATCTTGAAAAACATTTTGGGGACATTTTTCTGAGGGGTACCCGCAGTCCAGTTATATAAAGGTCAGTGGTCACACCACGCGTTTGAAAATTTCACGCAACGCCACGCAAAAACTGGGACTTGCGGAAGCAAGCTAATGGTATGCCTGCGTACAGACGCTCGCGGGCGCAAAAAGGCGGCGCTAAGTAGCGTCTGTGCATCAGAGCCAAATTGTGTGTTCTGTAATTTATGTCGATTATTCGCAATGCTTATAGTGTCTATGCCTTATGGTAGACTTGCTCCAAGTCTGCCTCTTGATTGTTTCGGGTTTATTTAAAGACGGGTTTATTTCGAGAGTGGTTTGGTTTCAAAGACGGTTTGTTTCAAGCTTTTGAAAAGAACCTGTCTCGAAACAAACCCGTATTCTCAAACAAACACGTCTTTAAACAAACCCGAAACAATCAAGAGGCAGACTTGGAGCAAGTCTATGCTTATAGCAAACTTAGTTCTAATAGACAAATAGGACAAGCTGAAAAGCTAAAACGAAACAGTATAACGAGAATCGGCACTCGACGGCTACCTGGAAATATCGTATGATTAACAATTCAATTCCCGCATGTCTTCGACTGTTTGATCATCCTCGAACCAAAATTATGCCGACTATAAACAGTCATCCTTCGAAAGTAATACGTTGAGGCGGCTGAGAAACTGTCTTCGTGGTAAACAACAAACATTGAAAACGGAAGTAGTTCTTGACCAATTGAATATCACGTATTAACTAAATTTTCTATGCGACCAATCGTGGTCTACTATATAAAATCCTTATAGTAGCTACGTCACAGAACACGATTAACGGCGCTGGTTCATAGTCTGTGTTTTTCAAAATTTCACAGACTATGACGTAGCTAGCTAATGTAAAATGCGGTTAAATGCAGGAATTTCTTCGACCTGTCATTGGACGATAAAAATATTAACAACTGTGTCAATGGTGAATAATTAATTACTCTATCAAAACGACAACCGCTATTTACATATTTATCTATATCTAAATAGACCAACGAATGCACGGAAACCTATTGCTTGTATTTAATAAATAAAGAAATAATGGTTATCTCTTAAACTCATATGTTATAAATATTTTCGCACGATTTATATTACCAAGAGATTGAAGACGTATGAATTCAACATACGATCGAGAATCAGAAATATATTTTAATGCCACAAACAACAAGAATGTATGCTTAAAGCCGTACTTACATGAGTGCTGAATAAACTTTTACTTTCAAAAAGGTTCGAAGAACACTAAACACTAACCTTAAAAACACTAACCTTAAAACCCTGCTTTAGAACGGAATAGCTTTAAGCATACATTCTTGTTGTTTGCATGTGCCGTGGCATTAAAATATATTTATAATTCTTGATCGTGTGTTGAATTCTCCATCGTGTGTTGAAATTAATTTTCCATGTATTAACCGCCATTGTTGATGTATGAAAATCAGTGATAAAAATGCGGTTTGCGTGAAGGACAGGATGTGACGCGTTAACGCAGTGAAATGGTGGCATCGACCGTAACTGGTGGCAACGACCGTTTACGAAACGGAAAATTGCAACGCCGCAAGCGTCGTGAAGTTTTCCAAACCCTTGTTTCCCACGGTTCATACTTTTCAGTTTGTTTGGAACAGCAGGACCATGAGCAGGTCATGAAGTGGTGTCATATGGTAATTATTGAGCGACTTCTAGCAAACGAAATAAAGTAAAATGTAGAGTGTGAAAATAAAAAAACTCGATGAAATCCAATCTGACACTTGGTCTTGGTGGGGAAAGCGTGGATAATACCGCGACATCTACGTCCTCATCTCATGAAACAGTTTTGCCAGAGAACTTTTTGATGAACAGTTGCCGATCTTTAGATGACATTCTATGCAAGTTCAACGAATTCCGCTACGACGAAGGGGAAGCAAACAGTCGTGTGCTCTGTATGTGCACCAGTTACTCGACATTTGCCTGAACTTCCAACTAAAAACATATTTGGCAATATTCAAATATGACAACACAGGCGGCGGCGCCGGTACTATCGACTGTCCAGAGAAAGTTTTACCAAAAAAGTTTCGAAACCTAAAAACACATGTTCTGGCACACTTGAAGTCTACGAGCCACACCAAAGCACTAGAAAGAAGTACGGTGAACGAAAAGGAAGTGGAGAAAAACGATCGCTAAGAAAGGGTTGTAGGCAAGAGAATTGGCAGAATATGCTACTACATGTTCAAGCAAGGACGACGGACCGGACACTGATTTCGAGCATCTCATATCTCCACTCTTTCAATGATTCAAACATTGTGGACATCAACCATTCAAACAGTTTTCCTGCGAAAATCCTCCCGTTTATGTCCAATGAAGTTACCCGAAGGTTGACCAAATTTCTAGACAATCCTTTGGAAAAAACGGGTTTTCGACCCTCTGGAAAGAGACACGAACACGTCAGTTTGTCACATTCACGACAGTCGTACCCGACTCGCTAAAGTTGTTACACGCATTTTTTCTTGGTAATCCTGTTGTTAAACAGCGCACTGCAGATGGTGTGACCAACAGTATCACAGAGTGTACCTTGGCGGCTCATTTGATGGTGCATATTTCCACCTCAATGTTCCAGAGAAACTGGACTGTTACAATTTTGGATTTGAGGGAGACAAGCGGAAGCACCATGACTGGGACCCGCTTCACAAAGCTGGATTACAGGACATCCATATAAGGAAAGATCCAAAATTTCAATGGCTAGTTTCATCAACGAAGACCATCGCAGAAGTATTCAAGGTTGTGAATTATGGAAAAGAATTCGAGCACCTCTTTCTCGTAGCCAAGGAAATGAAAGAGAGCGGAGAAGCTGACATCAGTTTCAAAACACCCAAATTATTTTTGAAACGAGGTTTGCAAATCATGCAAGAAAGGTATACGTCGGTTTCCGCGAAGATTTCCCTGCCCTCATACGCACCTTGGAGGACGTTCAGAAAATGTGGAAGGAAGCAGTGAAAACAGGAAGACAGCAACCCACGCAAGTGATCTCTCAAACAAGATAGTCAACAAGCGGTTTGCTGTTATGCTCTCTGGGCTTTGTGACAGCTATGAAGTTTTTGGTCACGGCGTCAACATCCTTCAGACTGTCGATATGCTGCCACATGATAAATTTGACCAATTTAAGTCAGTTTTGATCAGTTGTGATCGGCAAATTTAATTCGATGGCTACATCTTTAGATCATGCTACATGCATCAGCTCTCATGGTTCTAAATGTCAATGGCCAACGCTCCACCGTGATTTAGAAGAAATCGAAACAAGTGGCACATATCGAGGCATTCCCATGGCACAGTCATATGGTGAAGAAATCAACACACGGATGGGTGAAAGGAGAGCTGTCAGTAATGCCCAAGATGAGCGACAAGTGTTGTTATTGTTAAGGCACAACAGGATTTTCAAAAGCTAGTGCAAAGAATGTATGAAGATCTTGACAACAACGTGTATGATGAAAACGACAAATCAATGCTAAAAACCTTGAGACCAATCATTGATCTAAGATCATTGGCTCTGAAGGTTAAAGAAAAGGGTAGTGCACATGTTGCAGCCTTGGACGAAGAACAGTTCACCAAAGTCTCGAAGCAATTGGCAACCAATATTGTTGATGTGCCAGCTAGACAGTGAAATTCGAATTCAGTTTCGGGAGTTTATCAAGAGGCTCGAAAGACATGTTGCGCAACTCAGCGAAAAGGAGCTATGCAGCATCGAGTTAATTAAAGTCTTCTTAGAGAGAGAAAGTAAGCTGTATGTAGATATTGAAATGGTAATGCATGTAATTTGTGTTGCCACCGCCAGCATGTCAGTAGAATCAATGGTTTCTATTTATGAAAATCGAAATAACAAGTTCCGGCCAATATCGGAAGAAAGGGAAGTACTTGAAATGATTATTGCTATCAATGGGCCCGAACAACAACATGCCGATAGCATCATCCAAGCGAGTATGACAAAGTACTGGAAAAATTCTGGGAAAAGAAAGACTGGAGACTGGCACTTTGTTCGAAGATCACAGAACATAAGGGACTTTGCTGGTGCTGCATCAAAAGTCATTGACCGAATGTGCTTGATTTTTTTGGAAATGGTATTTTTAGAGACAATAGTGACTTAGTGAGACTTGCTAGCTAGGAGCTATATAGGACATGCTGCATGCTTACCAAATATCAGAGAATGTGCAACCTTGCAATTTACGAGGTCTGTGGTCTTTTTATTTAGTTCAGTAATTATTTTAGTCAAATGGAATTGTTATTACTTACCGTATTACAATTTTTATCCGAGTGTATGTAGTTCACGTAATCACGTTTTACTTTGTGAAGGGCAGGCTCCACTCAAACGTCAGTATTTTGTTCCTAAAAATCTCGGCAGTTCACCCCCTTTTCTCTTTGTTGTATACCCAAAACACTGCCTACGCAGCACTCTACTTTTATACTGTAGTATGAAAGGCCGTTCAATTAATAAGTTAATATAACTGAATATGATTGAATGATTCATTCTTTTTAGTAAAACTTGAAAAGGAACAGTGGAACACAAATTTTTGCAGGCACATTTCCAATTTCTAAATTCTGCTCGCAGGCATAAAACAATATTAATGAGGCCTGTGTATAATACACACTAACTGTACTGAGCATGTATGATTTGATTTGCACTATGAAATTCATAGAGTCCACACTCCATTCATGCTGGGGAAAATGAGACGTTTTATCTCCGGCCGGGGCAATAGGGAAAGTTGAATTTTGAAGTGAATTTCCGGTGTCCAAGTTCAACAACTCTCTCCCTGGTTTTTCCACTTTCCCATACATTGCGTCCTGACATCCTGCAGACTATGCAGACAATGCATCTTGCAGACTATGCATCTTGCAGACTATGCATCTTGCAGACTATGCATCCTGCAGACAATGCATCCTGCAGACTATGCATCTTGCAGACTATGCATCTTGCAGACTATGCATCCTGCAGACTATGCATCCTGCAGACTATGCATCCTGCAGACTATGCATCCTGTAGACTATGCATCCTGCAGACTATGCATCTTGCAGACTATGCATCTTGCAGACTATGCATCTTGCAGACTATGCATCTTGCAGACTATGCATCCTGCAGACTATGCATCTTGCAGACTATGCATCCTGCAGACTATGCATCCTGCAGACTATGCATCTTGCAGACTATGCATCTTGCAGACTATGCATCTTGCAGACTATGCATCTTGCAGACTATGCAACCCTCAGACTATGCATCTTGCAGACTGTGAATACTAATAACACAACATAGAGTTGCATATAGTTTAGTTTAGTTTATTAGATTTATCACTCTTAGGTGAACGGAATAACCCAACAGGCTAAAAGCCCAATTATAGGGGTTCCGAGGGCCTACGATTTTAGGTCGTTATCCGAGAAGACCTGAAAGTCTTACCATTTGCTGATATTATTGCAAAGGCAGCACTTTCTCCTCAATTATTTTTAAGACCTTGAGTGGAGGTCCGACCCAGGATTTGAACCTGTGTCTCCCAGCTCATAGACATGTGTGGTAACCACTAGACCACAACAGCTGGTATAGGACAACACAGAGGGAGACTTGAAGCACATCTATGTTAGACAAGTCCTCAGATGTGATGGTATGTAATGCATTTTTATTTTTATTATTTCATTAATAATTGAATACCTGTACTTAAATTTTAGATATGAAGGTTATGAGATATCAATCCCAACAAATGAACAAGAAGAGGTAACAATATTATTTTTTTTATAAAAAATTGACACAGATTATCATCCAAGTTATTGTATTTTCACCACGATTGCTCAGAAGTAAAAAATGAACTTGGCAATTGCAGTGATCAAATGGAAACCACAGTCGCAATTGTCGTGATCACCGAGAGAGAACATCCATCTTAGCCCGCATGCACACACATTGTGTTTGTTTCTCATTTGTGAACTGAACTTTTCTTGCAGTTTAAATAAAGAGATAAACTGATGATAGTCATGATACCGGTTTATCTTACGGTATACCATAACAACAGTATATCAGTATAGCATCAGAACCAATACCACCATACCAGTATCAACTAAATATTGTGAATAACTAAAAATACCAGTATATCGCCCAACTTTGTTTAAACATACCCTTAACAATTGGAAATTGTTACTAATTTGAAATAATATTTTGTTATCAGGATGATGATGATTATTCAAGTGGCCTTGGCCAACCAAAAAGAGCTTCATACACAGCTCCTGTTGCTTTACTTAATGATATTCCTCAGGGAGAACAGGTACTTTTTATTTTCCATTGTGATTGGGTTAAGGTAGCAAGATCCCTCTGAATACATTTTTAATACCATACAATATAACAATTAACCCTTACAACCATTTGATATAGAACATATGACGAAATGGCCGCCGATTGGTCAAAATCGGGATATACTTCAAAACAATTTGCCATTTTCCAAACACTATTTCTCCCTCATTTTCCCATATATATATCTAGGGAATGGTGGTAGGAATTTTGAATATGATTGATTCATTTTGGTTGAATTATCTGACATAATTAATATAATTTAGGTGGCGGAAATTGAAAAAAAAAGAAAAAAGCATGTCAGAAAATAGCTTAGAAAATAGTTTATATTGAAAATGCTACCACCAGAATATGCCTTAGTATATAAGCTATAAACTCAGAAACTTTCAGGACCTTATCTGCCTGAGAAATCTTGTTTGAAGTATATCCCGATTTTGACCAATCGGCGGCCATTTCGTCAGCTAATTAGCATAATTTATGCAAACTTTTTGTGTGGAAATATTATTTGTCATAATATGTTCTATCAAATGGTTGTAAGGGTTAATTGTTATATTATATGGTATTAAAAATGTATTCAGAGGGATCTTGCTACCTTAAACTAAAGATTAATTTAACATGTTAGATTAAAATGATCTTGAATTCTAAATATATTTGTACTGTTGTTTAGTATTGTGTAAATGTTTTGAAATTTTGGCATATAAATATGATTGCTCACGTGGGCAATGTCTAGACATGGGCGCGAGAGATATTGAAATTGACTTTCAAGGTGTGAAATAATGGCTTGTATTCATATCGCCTTTGATGTGTTAGGTTAATAAAAATACTGGCAACCATTGACAATGAAGTGATCCAGTTTATCTACATTTTTTAATTTTTTTAAATTAATTTTTAATAACAATACCATTTATTTACATTTTGAAAAATTAAAGTACTAAATATTACGCTGAAACAATCAATTTAGTTAAAAACGACACTGTCTGCTTTATCAGCAGAAAAACTTGTCATCAGAGACAGTTATCGCTTTCATCGCAAGAAATTCTATGAATTTTATAATTTTTTTGAAATTTTACTAAAGAAAATAACAGTCTTCTTGACAGCTACTGTATTCCTTCCAGCACATTTGATCATATCTAGAATCATATTAATTTATTCTGCCAATTGCTACATGTAGCACCTCACAAAAGTGACTAATACTGTATGTAAACTGAATATTTAGTATAATTAACCCTTTACTCCCCAGCATCAACATACAAATTCTCCTTATTAGTTTCCAAACATTTCTTATAGTACTACACACGTAAAAATCTCACAGGTTGTAACAAGGTTGTAATGGTTCAACATGCCTGTAACAGTATTGTCAACATGATAGATCAGGACTGTTAAAGTAACAGCACTGTTCAAGCATGTTTCAACATGTTGTGACAGGCTTGTTGAATCGACAGCAGTTGTTCATGCATGTTAGAACATGCAAAAACCAGCTTGATAGAACAACCAAGTTCATGGCTGTTGTAACAAGTACAACGCTGTTCAACCTTGTTATTTCATAATGCTCTGACAACATGTTGTATCATGTATGAACAATGTTGTTCAACACTGTTCAAGCCTGTTCGACCATCAGCCATGAACAATACTGTTTCAACATCCATGAACAGGCCTGTTGACAACCCTGTTCAAGCTGGCCAGCTCAACCATGTCCAAGCCTGACGATATCAACCATGTTTTAGGCTGTACACAGGTAGAAACAGACTGTGCGTTTTTACGTGTGTAGTTGGGAGAAGTTGTTTTAAAATCATGTCAGTTTATCTTTGGTGATCATTTCCTTTATTCTCATTATCTATATACTTGGTTAACCATTGATATTAATAGGAGAAGTTAGATGCTGATCACCCCTGGGGCTTAAAGGGATTGTTTGTGCTAAGTGAACAATTTTCTTTGCTATAGTACAATGCATTTGCTGAACATAAACAACCTACAATTGCTGAGAGAGAAGATGAATATAGAGCAAGAAGAAGAAAAATGATTATCTCACCAGAAAGGAATGATCCTTTTGCTGATGGTAAGGAACACATGTTTTTCTTGTATTACATTTTAGTTAGGTTTTGGGGGTTACATTTTAAGATATGCCTTTCATTATTTTACTAATTAGTCCTTTGGTGGAGGGCAAACCCTTAATGTATAAACAAAACAATTCACATGCCTATTTTATGTCACATGAAAAGGGCCTATTGCAAGATCTTGAGAGTAGTATCGTTCATACATTTCTACATTCCCAATGGGAAAGCTAAAATGCTTCTTATTTGCTACTGTGGTGCAAGTTATATGGTGGAAATGGATATCTTATATTTGCAGTATATTTTGAGGTTCTTTCAATAACTCATGTAGTGCAGTGGTTAGAGCGTCTAACCAGAGATCAGAAGGTTTGATTCCCGTTTGGGGCTCAGAAACATTTTTCTGAGTTTGCGTTAAAGCTTGAGTAGCAAACAATTTACTCAAGGTCCGAATTCACGCTTCAGAACAGCTTCGCATTTTTTTCCGAAAATTATATTTCACCCACCTCCCCTCCCGCCCCAAAAAAATCGTTACCTATAAAAGGTCGATTGCAGAGTCAGATGAGACACGACATTAATTCGACGTATCAAACTAAAGCTTGGGTTACACACACCGATTTCCGTCACCGATTTTTGTCGCAATGGCATTGCTATGAGCATGGGCGGAGCATATTCAAAATAAATCAGTGTTGCGTGGTATGTTACACACGCCGATTTTTCTCGCAATGACCATTGCGACACAAATCGCTGATGCAATTCGGTGTGTGTAAACGAAGCTTAAAAGGACTTAAAAGTCTTCTTTATCCTGCTAAGTATTAGAAACTAAAGTCTGCTCATACAACGCAGCGTATATCATTCGCACGCTTAAACGATACAATAATAAATTAACCCGTGTTATAGTTCATCATATTGTTTGTTCTCCTCTTCGTCCTCCTCCAAATCTGACAGAGTGCTCCTGCTATGTCAATGATTTGCGATGATGTTGACGCCGATGACCTTTTGGCTGGGTAATTGTGCGGTTTCGCCAAATTCAAATATCGCACCTTTTAATTAAACCAATAATCCAGAGCGTCTTCAGCTTTAGCCTTTAAAATCTGCTAATGAGCAACCTTCCTCCCCGATTCGTAACTGAGTTTCCAGTCTCTGGCTGGCAAGACGACCGTAAAATGGTTTTCACCCTGTTCATTCTGAAGGGAGTAATCAGAAGAAGCTCAATGATATGCATTTACATTTGCGCACTCTTTGTGGATATTGTCACATTTCCAAACTGTTTCCCAGACTTCTATGTAATCGATGTTCTTCGCCACTCCAAACACGTAGCTTTTGATGTGGCACTGAAGAAAGACATGAAATAATTATACGGCATATGAGTATGAGTTATAGTGTAATATCTTACATCTGAACTGAGAGGCAGTGCCAGTGACATATAAGTTTTTTTTCTATATTAGGGAATTAATCACCTTCAATCGATTCCACTCCGAAAGGATTTTGTGAACATTGTAGCCGTTCTTGAGAAGTAGATCGCTGTAGAACTCCTTTAATTTCAACACTGCATTGTCGTCATACTGCTTGAGTGCGTCATTCTTCGGCCACATTGCAACATCCAGAATGATAGGGGGATTACTGAATACTGGACTTTCTCTGAACTCTTTGAATCTCCCTTCCATGCTCTCGCTCGCTTTCGATATCATGTCCTTGTAAGTCGAGTGAATTTTTCTCAGGGATGCGTTAAACATTTTCAACTTAATATTCTGATAATAGTAAGCTGCAGGGAACAAAGAGATGGGTCGAGTTTATATCATAAATGTATGAAAAAAGTGAATTTATTTCTAATTTTATGTTATGACTTACCTGATTCATCTTCGTCATTTTGTTCAGTTTCGTTTCCCGTGACTCTCCGTCGTTTGTTAGTCGGCTGAGGCTGGTCTTCTTGGTCAAAAAATAAAAAATTCGAAACCGCGCGAACATTCTTTATAATATAAAAGCCTAGGCTAAGGAGCACTCTTTCATTGCTCGCACTGCAGCCTTGGAAGCGATTTGACTCGGAAAAAAGAAGCCACATAGTTGCCTGCGAGGAGGCTAGCAGGCGCATTGGTTCGGTTGCCAAGCGTCATTTAAGTGTTATTTTTAGGCATGTCTAAAAATGCAAATCAGTGAGAGGCCTCATGCATTCGCCTGAACTCGCGCAATTTTACTATGATACGAAAGACGAGCTTCGCAATTTTTCGAAAAACAGCTTCGCATTTTCCCGTGATTTTCGAAATTGCTTCGCAATTTGCGATTTGCGAAGCGTGAATTCGGACCTTGTTACTATATTGAAAATAACCAAGTTGCAAGTCACATTTAGTATATAAGTGTACTGTATGTTAAACATGAAATGAATATGGGACATGATTGTGTGGTATCACTGGATGTCAGGGATATTTTTAGTTTGCATTTGAAAATATGTAATATGGCCATAACAAATAACACATACGTATTCAAAATGCCGATATGTACCTTATTTGATTGCCATAGGATGATACAAATGTACAGTAGGACACAAGTTCCATATATCAGTTTCTTGCGTCAAGGGTTAGGATTCATAGCACTGTTTTGGGTCATTTTGTTTTATGATATTTAAAATATGACATTTCATTTAAAAATAATCATTGACATTAGATGTTATACAATAATATATAAAATAGACTGTAGTTTAATGGTAAGGCTATATAATAATTTCTCATCTACAAGACCTTTTTCTTCTGTGTAGTGAAATGGTAAGGTAAGTGTTTAGTATGAACAAGAAAAACATCTTCAAGAACCTGGCACTTGCAACTGGAGCTTCTAAAGAATACAAACCCAGATTTCTCCGTTGGGAAATTGATATTTCACTTAAAACCAAAATTTATGTCGATTATTTATCTCCCTGTTAATCCCTTGTTAGATATGCATTATTTTGTTATATTAATGACTTATGAAATTTTTATTTTCAGTCCATCAAGAGGCACATCCCATGCCAAATGCCTATATGCATTTAAATATAGTAACTAAATTGGGAATTTCTAATAGCAATGTTATCCAACTTGTTGGTATTATATTCATAATCTTTGTGAGAACACAAAATGCTTATAATTTTGTTGTAAAGACCAACTATCGTAGCTACAATATGTGAAAATATTAAATTTATGTTTCAATGTTCAATAACGATAAAAGGTACTTGAGTAATCAGTTTTACCAAAACCACCAAGTATCAACAACTATTTCAGTAATGTTCAACACTTGATTTCACCCCCATTTTAAAAGTTAGTTACTTTAGAAATCACACTGTTGAAATATGTAAAGCTCAGTTTAGCAATCCATACTTGGATGATTTCAAATCCTCAGAAAATACGAAAAAGAAAACATGTAATGTTTTAGTGCATCACGCAACAGAATGTTCTTTTCACATTTCCAATTAAAAAATTATGTTAAGCCCCCAGTTTCCAACAAGTTTGAATTTTTTCCCTTGGTGGTGCACTGATGTCTAAATGATAATTTGTTAGGAATCCTTTCATAATTTACACAGAGGTGATGAAAATGGCAGTGGAGCTGAACACATTGATTTCACCAAGTGCCTTTTTACCTGGGTTGGTGTTTATGGAGCAAGAAAATAATTATATATTTTATATATCTTATTTTGTTGATATAAATGTATTCATGTTGTATTTTCTCTATATTCTACTTGGAGTTAAGACTGTCCAGGTTGTCTTATGGAGTGTAGTTTTTGAGTATTTAGTTTGTTACAGTTTTACTGAACAACGTAGCTCTATTAGGATGGGCAATGTTAAGTTTAAGACATTTGTTGGTTGGTATATATTTGTGCATAAACAATAAAAAATATTTATGAAAGCAACTTCTAAAATACATGTATTTTGATTTTTTTGAGTTTTCAGAATTCTGCATCTTATCACCAACATTTTGCCTGACACAGTAATGTTGCTCGTTCTTACACTCCACAAAGATAGCCTTAGGAACTTATTATTAATACGTTAGAACAGTCATATCTAACTAGCAGAACTTGATTCTGCTTTTTTCTTTTTTCACAGCCATGAGTATGAAAACTCCTGACCCATCGCAGAACAGAGGAAGAAGTTATGTTGACATTATTAAAGAACAAAAGCTAATGAAAGATCAGGTACTGTGTCTATATTTTTTGCCTAGCAGTTTCTTTTGTAAGATAAATATATCTTATTCAATGGTTTGGCAGATAATAAGAATAAATATGAAAGGTGCTAAGTTCTCAAAAGAACCGGATATAATATTAAAAGGAGAAATAGAAGATAATGAACTAGAAGATGGGGCAAACATTTTAAACATACTTGGAAATTATAAGTTTATTGATTAAACTAGGTTGTTGTAGTAACCGGAAATGATGTCATAAGTCAGTTTTTTGTTGTTATTCATTATTCTTGTATTGTCTATATTACGATATAAAATGAACAAAAGTACAAAAAAATAACTTAGGAGTAACCGGAAATGACGTTTTGTCAGATATGTATAAATATAGGTGTGTGCTAAATAAATGTCTCTCTGATATCTCACTTCATGACTAGTTATAGTTGTAGGCTAGCAATGACTGAAATCGTATTTCTTTCACTGTTATTTCTACGAAAGTTTAGCGAAGGTGTAAATGATCAGATTTGACTTAATTGAGACACGTTTGTTTAGGATATAATATGACAAATATATGCGAGGGTAAACATTAGGTGAGATTTACACACAAGAACCTGACCAAAATGTTGGTCAGTGTAAACACAATGGCTCAGATAAACACAAAAGTAGTTCAA